>VZUI01047391.1:0-63984 GCA_013401135.1 Cettia cetti
CTGCAGTTACAAGAGATAAAGAAAAAACCACATTTCCCCAACTGCTTTCAACAGATGAAATAGAATACACATTTTTTTGGTTCCATAACCCAAGACATTATGGATGCTAAAATGTCTTGTCATCTTTATAATACTGCATACTAGCTAACACTTTTCAAAGTTTCCCTAAATATCAAACTTTCCTATATCATTCTGATTGCAACTGCTGTATCTGTAATCCTCGAGCATCTCTAGAGTAGTCTTTTATGCTTTTCCATAGAAGTAGTAGTTCGGAAGCATACCATTATCCTCTTCTTACACTTGAAAAAAAAATAATCCTGTCTCTCCTGCATTGATTTTTGAGGAACTGATCTTCACAGAACACTATAAATCCTGTCTATGGCTGCAAATGTACACTATATTTGCATTTTTTGCAAAAAAAAACCCAAAAAAACCCAAACAAACCCAAACAAACCCAAACAAATATAAATACTAAAAAACTGCACTTCAGGAAATACTGTTTTTAGGAAAGCAGGATAAAAATTAAAAGTAAAATGAAATTTAATGAGATAATTCAATATGACTATATAAAAGACATATCCCTTCTCTTTCCTATAACCTTCCTTGCTTTTCTAAAATTTACCCCAAGGTTTTAGTCTAAAAAAGGCAATTTCTATTTACAGGAATAGATGAAGCAATTTAAATAAGCTAGGCTTAAAATAAATATGTGAGATTTCATATATCTCACTGCAACACATGTTAAAATGCATCCTTTAAAGAGTGAGAGATTAAGAACTTGCTTTAAAATTAATCCAAAATGAAGGAATTTCTCCTTTTGACAGGTGTAGATTTTAAATGTTAAAGGTCTGAGCCTGCACCACTTGTATGTTTAAAGCTACTCATGACCTCTGAGTATGCTGTAACAATGATTTGCTCAATTCCTACTTGGTTACTTCAGGTTGCCAAAGGATTTTATAATTACTGCCCCATTTACAGGGAGGCAAACTGAATCATTATCATCTTCAGCTCAAACCCATTCCTTCTTATATGGTCCTGTCTCCTTTTCGATAGGAAAGTTTTAAGTAACCAGAAGACTAGATCTCTTGGAAGCTACTTTACATTTTGCATTGCTAATAAAATTACACACTTGATGTTTTCTAAATATATGACAGGCAATCTCTGCATCCAAAGTACACATCCTTCTTGCTGTGATTCGAAAGCTCTTTGTACAGAATATTTGGAAACAACTGCAAGCAGAAGCCATGTTACTCAAATAGCTACCTTAAGGAACCAGCACTCATTTAATGTCATCTTTTTACAAATACCCAGTTATTAATCCTGGCAATATTAATCCTTTATTTATATTCCTCATTCAATTAATGAGTGACTAATAGATTGAAATGAAGCAGAATTTCAAATTCATCTGATGTCTGTGTTTTTATATATAAGCCTCTCTCTAATACTTATTATACAATTATATATGTTAAGTTCAGAGAAACACTGCAAAAATATTTGTGATTCCCAAAGTATGGCTAAAGGGAACATGTAGGAGTGCTAATCGTGTGGCATGAAGGGAAAAATTACGTAAATCTATGAAGTGCTCTGTTTTACACTGCTCACACTTTGAAATCAAGGCAGATACACAAACAGGAACAAATCTAGCACTTGCTGGCAGAGTGCCAGCCAACTCCCTCACACATAAAAGCAGTTCATGTATCAGTACTGGCTGAATCAACAAGTGACAGATTTCTTCTTACAGCTAGGTGAAGGGTGGTTTCACTGCAAAGAGTGCATTTACACTCACCTCATGTTCCACCACGTCTCCTAAAACCAAATGGTGTTGAACTTGGAATGAAAAGAAGGAATGACTTTATGGCCACCAGTATCTTTTTAGGGTTCTGGAAGTCCTACTCTTTGTTTTGCCTTGCTGAGATTGAAGGCCTTTGCCTAACATCCAGAATAGTATTTTCTGAAATGCAAGACAAGAAAAGACAACAACAACCAAACCAAACAAACAAACAAAAAAAACCAAAACACCACAACCCACAAAAAACAAACAAACAAACAAAAAAAACAAACAAAAAAAAAAAAACACAACAACAACAACAAAAAAAAAACAACAAAACCCAAACAAACCACCAAAAAAAGTGTGGGTGCAGTGTCACAAGCCTGTTTTAAAAAGTGCATTAATTACACTGCACATAACAGTTAAACATACCCTGCTCAGGGTCTCATGTAGTCTAGAGGCAGGCTATACTATGTGTCATGGGACAGGAAGAATAGATTGGTCATTCTTAGTTTTGAGGGGCAAAAATGATGAAATTATTGTCAGTAGATTGGTCTTTAATCCAGCAGAGTTTCAATCACAAAAGAGATTGATCATTATTTACTGTTGTTGAGGGCACTGTGTACTCATGATGTACATGTGTTTAAATCAAGGGCTTCCTGTGCACTGATTCAAATTCACAAATACAGATTCAGTGGTTTGTTTACTGGTTTCTGTGCCTGCATTTGATTGAAAAGCTATGTGACATGCATTGTATAAAATGAACCAAAAAGCCCTCACAGGGAATTCTTCTTTTTCTCTTTATCAGTGACAGCTCGGCTTGGTCTTCTCTGTCAAGCAATGTCCTGCAGTGATGAAAACTTACCTGTATAATGCTGAGATGATATGGTACAGTAAACATTCATGCTACCTAAAATCTAAATATTGTGAAAGTTTTTATTTTGGACATTTTTTGTACAGCTAACATTCATATTTGTGCCTGATCCTCTTTTATTTTTCCTGCCATAATGAACCTGCTTATTAAAGAAAATAACTCCAGACTTGATGCAGGTGGAGATAGTTAACAAGATGTTGACCTAGTCATGCATTTGAGTCAAAGCAACACAAAGGCAGGAAAATGTTTTGCTAATCCAAACATTATCTATAGCTAAGGGTTATTTTAGCTGGGGTGGCTAATATCCTGAACTGTTTGTATAATCCTATTACTTCCTTTGTAATATAGAGCATTGTGTCTTCTGATCAGCCAGTACAGTTACAATAAAAGAGAATGTTGTTTCACTCCTGTTTAAGTGTCTGTGTTCTCTTTAGCTTCTGAGTGTGGCTCTATAAAAGCATGTAGCATTGAGGGTTCATAGAAGCACATTTATTAAGTAAAAAGAGGAAAATATTACCAATTCATCTACACATAGCATGATGGACTACTTATTTACAACTAATTGTATAATATAAAATAACAACCGATCTTTCACCATGGCACAGATGTTCTGCAAGAGAGAAGGTACTTTGAGGATATTAGGCTGTGTTATCTATTTCTGCTAACTTTGTTCAAAGACTTTTTTTTATGAAATTTTGATACCACTCTATACCTCAATATCTCAGTTGTAAAGATTTCTTTAAGACAGGTTTTCAAAGATACAGCAAGCCTTACTGTGATGAGATCTCTACGATCATCAGCAGTGAAAAGGGTATTCAAAAACGTTTCTTAGGCAGATGAAGTTTTTCCTATTGGTAATAAAATAAATAGGCAGTCATCAAGATTCCACTACCACAGCAGTTGTCAGCATTTTATTTATTTATTTAGGACTTCAAGATTAAATTAAGCAAAAACATGTCCTACATAAATTAAGCAAACTCAGGGAGCTTGCATATTTAAAGAATAGATGAAAGTAAGATTATACTTACAAACTCATGATGTAATCAATAAAAGGCTTTGTAGCACTTCCAAAAACAAAATCTAGACCTGCCAAAACCCAGATGAAAAAGTTTCTAGGGGATAATCTTTATTTCTTTTTCTCTTCTGCAATCTACCCTTTCCCCTTCGGTGCTCCAATCCCAACTTAAACTCTTCTGGTTTTATCTCTCCCTACCCATGAAAACCTTATTCACAAAGGTAGGACATAAATGACCCTTGGCCAAAGATCTTCAAATTTGTACCAAAAAAAAAAAAAAATCTCAAAGGAAAACTCTTCCTTCTGTATACTCTTTCCTTTGGCAGACCCTTTGGAGTGCCACGTGAATGGTCTGTGTTGGAGCCCTTCAAGTGATATTCCAGGATTTATCTCTGTTTCAGACTCACCTATAAATGACAAGCTTTTGACCTTGTTTGAGTGTTAGGAAGGTACCCTCACAAATAACACGGAGAAAATAGTTTTCACGAAAGAAACCTCTCAGTAGTATTAACTTTCCCTTTGCAGTCCCACATCAGCTGGATCTTCAGCCTTTTTCAACCCTAAGCCTGAAACCCACCTTAGGACTCAAACTGATCACTAGCCAAGTACTCTCAGCCATGATCGAGTTAAAAAATCCCTTTGGGGAGTAACCTACAGTTACACTGTCTTTGTCTGTTTCTTTGACACCCAACTCCCACAGAAGGTCTAAGTTTTTGTCTCTAACCATATTCCCAGTATTAATCTTGGCCTTGGGTTTAGCTTCAGCTGAGGCCCCCCTGCTAGGGCACAGTATTCAGGGGAGAAGATGTCTTTCTTCACCTTCCCTTGCTTTAGCAGCTTCTTGACAGCACAAATAAAACTGGAGCATACCCTAGACATTAACATATATTTTGATTCTGTTTTTGCCAAGGACTGACAAATGTGGCCCAGACTACAATGTGGCCCAGACTACAATGTGGCCCAGAAAAGCATCTCGTAGCTCACCCCTTCCTTTGGTTCTCCCTATTTAACTACATGTTCACACTTTGTCTCTCCCCCACATCTAGCCCAAACTGTAACTCATATTGCAAGCTGGGGCTCAGTTAAAAACCTGCAGCCATGACCCAAACCAGCAGCTTCATCCATCCCTTTAAATGATCTTTTCAATTGCTTATGGGTTCAGACAAAACTCGCACAGCTTCTGCCTTGGCAGAAAACGATCTTTTCCTCAGAAAGATTTCCATTAACTTGCCCAAGGAAATCTATTTTCAAACTGAGCTCAATTTAGAATAAAACATTTTTTTTCCACCATGAGGAAACTAAATCTCCCACTGGAATGTACCCCTAGCCAAAGGTAGGGCAAATGGATAATTTTTTTAATGATCCAAGAATCAGTGAAACATACACATGGGTGACTGAACTTTAAACACACGTCTGAAAAAGCTCCATTTAATTCTGCAGTTAAAAAAAAGTCTTTCCTCAAACTGCAAAATGTGTTGCTCCCATTTTTCAGTGAGAAAAGCAATAAAATTAGTCTTTTCCCTTTTTTTCTTTAATGCCTAAAGACATGATAGGAAGGATCTTGAGGACCTTCCTGTTCCTGCCTAAATTCCACAAGGTTCCTCCCTGCCCTGACCATGGTCCAAGGCTTCATTTCAAACTGGTGCCACTAGTCACTACTTCAGCAATGCCATAGTGGTGCCAGTCTCCAGTCCTCTGTCTGTCTCTTCCTGAAGGGTCCTTGCTGCATGGACCCTGCCCTGGCTCATTGCTCTCTAAAAGTGTCAGGGCTGTTGATGGACCTGCTACTGGCCCTTATCTCTGTCTCCTTCGCTGAGGCCCTGCGGGATGGTGGTTGTCAGGGTGGGCATGACCAGCCCTAGAATCCTCCTGCCACCCAGCTCCCCAGTCCGAAATGGTATCTGGGTCTCACTGCTTCCTGAGGATTAATTTATTTTAATTGATGTATTTTCTTTACATTTAATCCTTACAGTCCTTCACATGCACTTTGTGTAATACTGGGCATCCTTATTTAATAGGAATTTTAGATAGACTGTGAAGCAAGAATCTTTTTTTTTTTTAATGTAAGTTGCAAATTCCTGTCATTATATAACTTTAAATAGTTAGTAAATCAGTCTATGTAGTGATATGCCAGATAACCAAACCAATAAAATAAATTATGAAATTGATTACTCCTTGTTCAATGGGTTGCTACTGTCTGCCTCACAGCTGAGTTCCACATAGCAAACATGAGAATTGGCTGAATATATAGCTGTTTGTATAACTCAAAAGAAAACATGGTATGGCTTCATTTACCAGAAAGGGAAAGAAATTTACATCAGAGAAAAGTTCAAAAACATCAAAGTGCAAGAAAACAATTCAGCAGTTTAACCAATTCTGTGGTTCTGCCACAGAAACATAGAGAGCCTTCTGCTAAACTAGGCAGACTTGCCTACTTGCAATAAATCTACAAAATAATCATAGTAGCAGTTAATTAAAAAAAAACACAATTAAACAAAAATTAAGTCTTTGTTCATTTAGAAATCTTGAATCTTATAAAATCTTCAAAAACCAAGTGCAAGGTGATTTCACACAAGCATTTAACATGGAAGTGTATGCAAAGTTGCATCAGATCTGTAATCCTACACTGGATTTTAGTATAATTTCTCCAAATAATTGCACATTCTCACCTGCTTTTATCTTGGAAGAGACAGAAGATTTCTGTTTTGAAAAGTGAATTAGTGTTCACTGTTTTGAACTAGTGAAACTGCATGTAGACTCTATGTATGCACTATAGCAGCAGCTTTTCCAACCACCCCATTGCTGATTTAATAGAAGATTTGGGAAGCTAAGAGAGCTACAACCCCTCCGTGATCTTGTGCTATGTGCTCTGTGAAGCAGCTGTGATTGATAGTGCTTTTTTTTCAGTTAAGAGCTGTGCTTGGTTTAGGGGTTGACTTCAGAGTCAGGAACAGAGTCCATAAGTGGATGACAGACTCAAAATAGTGCAGAAAATCCATTATAGGAAGTGAAAATCAATCTCTAATCTCTAGAGTGTTGTAGAACTAGCTGATTATTTTCCTATTCTGATAAATATTCAAGTTTGTATGTCTTCATCTTCATTAGAAAGGATAGGAAGATAATTAGTAATTTTTCCTAAGTATTAAAAGGCAATCCTAAAATGTTGATATCTCCAAGACTTTCTCCCATTTTGGAGAAAACGTCACTAACCATGGAATATACCCAAATAAATCAGGAAAAGTTTTCAATAAGTTTTAGTGTCTAATTTAGACACTAATATAGAAAGCAAATTCTGTTTTAAACAGAAAATAAATACAGTGAACAGAGAGAACATTTCAGTCACAGTTCAGGCATCTCTGTGCCTGGAGCACATTGTAGATAAACAGGGAACAAGAAGTTCTGAGGAAGGACATTTAAATAAAATTATTTACTGCTCACAATAATAGATGTGATTTTATAAATGTGTTTTCTTTTCACTTCCTGAAAAACCCTTTCAGAAACCAGGTTGCAGAACAGCAACACAGGAGAAGGCAGCAGCAATTTTTCATCTTGATAGAGTTTGCATTTCCATATGATCATTTCCTGATTATGTGACTTTTACACACATTAACAACCAGCAATGACAGTCACAGGACAGCATCAACTGTATCATCCAACCTTTTCTTGAATTCCCTGTGTTGTTCATCTAATTGATATAAGGGTTGCCTTATGGGCCACTCAAATGCTGTCAGCCAGAAGCAGGCCCTGCACACAACTTCCTGTATCTATAATTTACAAAAGGTTAAGGGCTGTAGATTCTATAGATTAAAATAAAAGGTGAGATCAATTTCCCAAAACCATTCTCTGAAAAACATTTATAACTTAATCTCCACAGTAGAAAAAAATCAGCAAAACCAATGTTTCTTCAGGGGTTTTTTAAACATTATCTCACTTTAACTGTCAAAAGTTTAGGTAAGTATAGCTTCCTAAATTTACTGCGGAAACTAAGGTTCAGCTGGCAATAGATGCTGCAAAAGATGTTTTACCTTCTTTGAAATTCTCTGATGTTTTTCCCTCTTGCACCTTTCCCATATTTCTAAAATGAGGCTTAGCCCACCCTCCTAGAGCAGGTGGTAGGACTAACCTTATCAGATTACTTACAACTGCTAGAGAGATATTATATGGAAACCTGTGACCCACTTTACAACAAGGGAAGAAAAACTCCAATAAATTTCTCTTTGATAAATTTTAAAATTATGTTTTACATTATTTTGAACTTTTGGATGTTGCAAATGATACCTTACACAAATGTGACCAGTCAGGGTGAATAGTATTGCTTGAGGGAACGTTTTAGATAACTTTTTCAAATACATTTGAATCTTGCATTTTTTTTGAGTTCCCCTAATTTTATAGACTTCAATAATGCCTCCTGTAACACCTCTTACTGTGACATAGCATAAAGAAATTATAATAACAACTTTGAGGATGCAAAGCAGAGAACTAAGAATTGCTACCTTCAAAGTACTACTAGCACATTCTGCTATCTTCAATGAGTAGAAAATACAAGCTGGTTCACTTTGCAGTTTTGAAAACTCTGAATCAAGAAATTTTGAATATTAGTCTTGAGTTCCCCAAGAATCAAAAATTTTCTTAGCTAATTGGTGAGGAAGATTATGCATACTATGTTACACTGATGCTGGCCAACATTCTGGTTTTTCTATTTGATCTGTAGATCTCCCATAGGTTATGACATGATTTGAAAATTGTGAGAAAAATTCAAGCCCCTCTTTTGCTTTTTCTTTGGTGCATCCATATTTGCATGTATGCGGTAGGTGGAGGGCTATCATATGAGACACTTGGAAAGCCTCCTGTCAATCTTCATCTATTGACATTTCTACATGTTAAGTGTCTTATTAAAAAAAATAATAATTTTCACTGATTTCCAAACAGTGATAGCAAATTTGACATTTAAACAATTATCACTTTCTACCCTGAGTACGATGACCTATCCACAAAGTTTGAGATTTCTTTGTTCTAGAAATTACAAAGCCCACAAACTACACAGCTTGATATTTATTTTGGCATCTTGCAGTAAAACATCAGCATAACCACCTTTTGGCTGACGGGCAGAATGTCATTATACCAGTGTCTTCTCATGCCTTAACCATCTTCAAATATTCTCAGTTACAGTATGTAGACCTCTTACCTGGAATTAATCCACTTTACCTTGTAAATAACATTGCAACTTCCTCCACTGTAAATTTATCCTGGCTCCTTTAATCAATAGTGTAATTCTACAATGCAGAGTCATACCTTCCTTAATGTAAGAGCCATCACGCTTTGTTCTGAAGAACAAAGAGCAGAAAAAGAGGTGTAACGTGCTCACAGCTCTGTGTTTACATATGAAAAGCAAAGGCAGCTGGCAAATGCACTTACAAAATGTTTAATTTTAAGAACTGCAGTCCAAAAAAAAAAAAAAAAAAAGGTATATGAAGAAACAAAGTCAGATTCTAAAAACATGTGCCTCAAAACAATTGAAATTAAATTTAACCAAAAGTGCAACCTAGAAATGGTCATTTGAATGCTGGAGGTATGAAATATGAGAAATACTGAAATTTATTTGAAGTACTAAAATAGCGTGCAGAAAATTGGAAACCTTTCTTCTACTGTATTTTAAGTCAATGTACTTTAGTTAGAGAATGACTTATCCTGAAATCATTAATTACTCCATAGATTAAATATTTATTAACTTAACACTTCTACTGAGCAAGTCAGTTGAGCATTTTCTTTGAGCTATACATTTATTTTGTTCTCAACAGTAATTTTATAAGCAAGGCAAAACTGAGGCAGTTGTTTGTTCCATAGTCTGCTGAAAATAAAGAATAGAAAAATATATCTTTGTTTTAATTTATAGAAAGCTTTAATATCAAAAGGGTACTCATTCAAGGAAAAAGTAGAAGTGGTTTTTTTTAATAGATGAGATCAGAGAAAACTAGCTGTGTAGTTTTTTTACTTTAGTGAGAGCCAAAATAAACACAGAACAAAGCAATACCCACTCCTGGAAAGTAAACCATGTATTTAGTGGTTCAGAGATTCAAACACATTTCAGTAATTAATATATGCAAAGTTACCTGAAACCTTAAGTTTTCCTTTATATCCTCAGGCACTTAACCAGATGATCTTTATTCTAGTGGGTAAGGGGAGGTATGTAACTAATGAGTGGTATGTAACTTAAAACTATATTTAGTTATTTCAGTGTAATGATAGGATGGGGAAAGTTTTCACTGAAATTGCAAAAGATTTGGATATTTAAAGTATTATTCCTAAGTGCCAGAGTGAATTTGATTCCCAGGGCTCTTTGCCTATCTCTGTTAGGTTTTGATTACCCAGGGGGGAAAGGGTTCTAACATATATAGAGGATCATCCTTACATATCCTGGCAGAGGTGAATATTTTGTATGCCATTTGTAACAGTTCTCTGAAGAATATTTACTATGCTACAAAAACTTTAAGCTGAAACTTATGATTTGAAAGTGCTGACTTTAAAAAACTGAAATATTTCCTGGAAACACTTTTAGCTTAATTTTGTTTTTAATAAGCCCCTAAAAATGTTCACATTTTCTACAAATGCTTTCTAGTGAAAGAAAAATAGATCCCTTATGTTCTTCTTGTTTAAGCTTATTTTTGTAGTCAAAGCAAGGTAAGTTATATTTAAATATAAAACTATGGTATATAAAAATGTAGAATTTCAAAGTCTCACAGTTTCGTTTTACAAATAACGTATACATCTTTACAACATGGCAGAAATTGCTGATAACTTGAAAAAAATTGTTAAATTAAAAAAAAAAAACCCACACTGTTTTCAGCTCTATCTTGAAGATTTCATGTCTATTCCAAGCACCTGTATAAGTGTGGGAAATTCCTGATCCTAAGCTTTTCAGGCATTTTCGACAGTTGTTACTTCTTTTTAAGTAACCCTTCTGCAATTATCTCCCAGAGGATAGGAGTTATCTATGTTCTCTGTCCCTACTGTTATTAGTGGCTCATATATTACAAAATTAGAAAAAATGAAGGTTTCTTCTTCTGTGAAGTAAAAATAAAATTAAAGGGAAGTCCTGACCTGTGAGGTTTCTACTGTCTCTAGATGCATCCCTTTCTGCTTAGCCAGACCAAATCACCTACCATGGTGACTCCTTCCATGTTTTTTCATTGCACATTATAGGTGATATATCTACCCTTTGCTTCCAAATTAGTGTGCTAATTAGAGTAGACTGAGCAGCAAACTCACTCAGGTCTCATTAACTTTGCAAAGGACACTGGAAATTTAGGCTTCTTTTTATTCAGGCTTATTTATAGACATATCATTGGCTAGAGTTAAACATGAAGACATAGGAAACCTGCCCAAGTGTTTATTTACAAAAACAACAGCAGCAGATGTGGCGTTCAGAGTTGCAGGCCTAGAAAGGAGCTAAAGACACAGGAGAAGCAGAAAGGAAGGAAATTTAAAAAAAAAAAAAAAAAAGGAAAATGAAGGAAAATATCTCTCTTGCTCAATAAATAAAGCTGTCTCCTAGCTTCCAGCTTCAGAGTGGAATATCACCATCAGAACCTGAAGTGGTGACAAGTCAGTAAGTGAGCTCATTGCATGGGTAATAGACTGACACAGTTTTCCTTCACATTGCATTTACTGAGCAGCTCTGGCAGCAGATCTAGAGGGAGATACTTACATTGCCCTCCCAGCTGGTGGCCATCTGCCTTAGTGACAACAGCCAGATGGAGGAAAAATGCATGAAATCAGGGATCAAACACTAAATAAAAGAAAATTACTTTGAAAGCAACTTTGTCATGTTATAAATAGACTGTTTTAAAATGTCTCACATGTTTTAATTAGAAGGGGGAAAGGGAGGTAATGAGGTAGATATAAACCTGTGAGAGAAAGATAGTGCAGCAATTTGCAAACTGCCTTACTCTGCTCTGAATGTGGATGACACTAATTTAGAGATACATTTTGATGTTCTTACATCAAAAAAGTACCCGTTAGATGAATGCAAGAATTACAAAATAAAGTTTCTTTCCCCTCATAGTTAGGGTGGTGGGAGCCTCCCACAAGTGCATTCCAGCTCCTGAGAGTGCTTTTCACAAGCAACTTGCTCTGACCCTCTGTACTGATTAATCTACTTCTGAAAGCAGACTCAGAGCAGGGATGATGGGGACCAGTGTCACCAGACTGAAGCCTGCAAGGATGAATCAGCCACTACAGCCTGAAGAAAGACGAACAAGGAAATTGATGGTTCCCTTTTGCCCCTGCACACAAGCTTAATTATGTAAAGGGTAAACAAACCCTCCTTAATTCACAAAGGGATTTAAAACAAACCAAAAAGCTAAAAGGAAAGCAAAACCAGTAAAAAAAACAACAACCCAAAAAAACCCCTCAAAAACTTCAAAACCTAAAAGACCTTGCTTTTTCCTAGATAATTTGTGAATTCCTGGGAAAGTACGGTTAAACAATTTCTCCCACACACTACTAAACAGACCATGAATAAGAAGATGTTGTGCATAGCTAGAAGGACAATGCAAAATACAGAGGCAGGGAGATTTACTGGGTGTGGAAGTTAATTGGTACTACTGTACCACTTGCAAACGTATTAGTGAGTGCTGGATAACTCAATGTCTCCATTTATAAATGTTAGCATCTTTCATGTTTCTATTTCTAGTAAATTTGAATGAGAATACTTTTTCTCTTACCTGACAATAAAGGTACTTAAAAAAAAGTATATTTTTCTTATTAATAAAATATAGGTGAGAGACTTGTGAACAACTGCATAGCTGAAATTACTTGAGTAAAGAGGTTTGAGTAAACAGTTTGATTTGACAAAATAATAGTAATTTGCAGAAGGCAAAGTGTTTTCTTTTCTTCTCTAGAAATTGGTTTTGAAGTGACCTATTTAGAAGACTCAGTTCATCACCTTTTCACGTACTTCTAGAGGTAAGTGTTCATGGTGGCCACCACTTCCAAGATCATTATCTCTCAAAATGCAACCATCTCTTGTCATCCTGCACTCTGTGCAGAGGGGGACATATAACACCCAGAGACCAGTGAGTATCTGAATTATTAACATGGGTGTGGCAATATGCTGAATAGTCAGAAGTACACAGAAGTACACAGAAAGATGCTGGGAAACTCTCCCTTACGTCTTCTACATTTCCTTAGGGAGATACTATACATTTTGCAAACCATGAAGAGAAAGCACCATCAGGAAGCTCTGCCTCAACTTTGGAGACTTGTATTATCCTTTAGGCATTTTAATCTAATTCTGCCTAATATTCCATCTAACAGCTGTGTTGTGAACTTCCTTATGGATTTACTTAATAGAATACTGTCAATGTCTGGGAAAAGAATCAGGGGTTTTGGGGTTTTGTGTTTTTTGCTGCTGGCTTTCTGGTTTTGGTTTTTGGGGGTATTTTTTTATTATTATTGTTTGTTTGTTTGTTTGTTTGTTTGTTTGTTTGTTTTGGTGACAAACATAAAAATTAAAATGTGTTGGTTATGGAAGTATTTTTGTCATGAATACAACTTTGTAGTGGAAATGAAACCATTGTCTTTGAAGATATCAAAGAAAGAAACAGGAAAATCCCTGCCAGGTCACGAAGTACCAACAGACGTACACTGGTGTTCTTCAGAGGTAGTACTTTGAACTCTTTAGTGATAGGAAGAGTGTATATTGCTTGCATCTTTTTGTGAACCTCAAAGTGAGTCACTAGAGCAGTGCTGATGGCATAAAAGTGATTATTAGTTCTGCTTAGTACTTGGATCAGGATTCTTGAAAAATTTGGCATATAGGAGGAAGAACATACATTGATCTTACTGAAGACCATACATTGACCTTACTGAGATCTCACCACCACAGAATACATGCACTCTGCCCCATATAAATGCAGAGAACTACCAACATTTCCCTTAGCAATGCAATTATGTTTTCCATGTCAAACCTTACTATTTTAATATTCTTCTTTCCTAAATATTAAGTGATTTGACAATATATTATGTAAAAATATTTTAACAGCAAACACCTAATATGAGGAAATAATCAGATGTTCACATACTGTTCTGTCACTGAAATAAGAATGTTTATATGTCTCATGGTAAAATTACACCCCTTTATTTAATGTTTTTATTGAAAGTTTTTAACATTTATCCTAGAGAATCCTTCCAGTACCTGAAGGAAGCCTACAAGAAAGATAGAAACTTTTTACAAGGTCATGTGGGGATAGGACAAGGGATAATAACTTCAAGATGAAAGAAGGGAGGTTGAGATTAGATGTTAGAAAGTTCTTTCTTGTGAGGGTGGTGAGGCATTGGGACAGGTTTCCCAGAGAAGCAGTGGATGCTCCCTCCCTGGATGTGATCAAGACCAGGCTGGATGGGTTTTGAGCAACCTGGTCTAGAAGAAGGTGTCCCTGCAGGGGAATTGAAACTAGATGATCTTTAAGGTTCCTTCCAACCCAAGCCATTTTGTGATTCTACAATTCTTTTCTGACCACCCAGGCAAGCTGCATGTATTTCAGAGTAAACAAGCAACACAGCAGGAAGATGAAGAAAAGAAACAAAAGAAGCTCTTGATGAGGGTGAACTGTTTTGTGACTAGCCAAATCTTCCATGTGTATTACAGGATAAGGACTCTCAGGCCCTAAGAGTGAGGGAAAAAAGATGAGAATATAAAATGAACACTGCTATTCAGAGACCAACATCATGGAATATTTCTGGGTTTATGCATAAATATTATTTTTACTCTCAATGCTTTTTGCTAGATCATTATTTGTGTAGAAGGAGAGTACAGCATAATGTAGAAGACCAGAGGAGGATACATTCAAAAACATTGCAAAAATTATTATTGATGCATTCATGGAAATTTATAGTTACAGTTACATACATTCCCTATGTCTCTTTGAAGATAACATGATTTTACAGATACTATTCCAATTGCAACTCTAATTTCTTGGTATCCTGTGGATTGGAAAGTGAGTTTGGTTCTAGCTGCCAAGTCATTATGATTCACTTTAGGTAGTAACAGAACAATCTGAAAAGGTATGACTAAAGTTGTAGTCTTGTACCTTTCCCTCTTCTGCATCTTTCTCCCACTGTGTCCATTTTGTGCAGTTAAGGAAAAAGGGTGAAACAAAGTAATGTAGAAACACAATGGGCCATCCTGGACCATTATCAAATTCCTAGTTTTTCCCTATAACATGATTCTGGGCAGCACAACAATGTAAAGCTTGTCATTACTTCTCACAACAGCCATTATTTGGAAATATGGAACCTACCTGAACATACATATAGATTGCAAAAATAACTTGTGGAAGGGATGTACAGAGCCTCATAACTGCCTTTATGGAGCTCAGAGCTCGGGCATACCTTTAAGTGAACAATAATAGTGAGCAATAAGAGACAAAAGACTGTTGAAAGGAAGTTCCAATATTTTGCACATGAACTTGCAACTTTAACATATTCCAGCTTTCCTCAACCATCTCTCTTTGACATCTTGCATTTCTAGAAAGTCTAAACTGGACAGAGTTATTATCAGAATGTTTGAATACAAAAGAACTCCCTGTGACTCCTGAGCCACAGCCCTCTGGTAGATTAAATGTATTTTCACTCTTTAACACTACACTGGGAAACAAATGGCAATCAGAGTATTTCAAACAAACAAAACAAAAAACGTTCATGGCCATCTACATCTTATTCCCCCTCTTACCTGCTAGAAAAATCCATTTTTGACAAAAACTACGCATAAAATAGATGAAAATGTTTTTTATATTACCTAAAGAAATTTGGAGAAAGACTTTCCCCAATTTTTGATAAATTAATGACAATTATAGGCTTTTCCCTCAATTAAACCTTACTCACTAAATGTCCGGTACAACACAAGTAATTTGCAGGAATAAACAGAACAATCTCTCCTAAATTACCAAGACTCTCTCAGCATACTCACTTGTGTCCTACAACTTCATTCTCCAGAGTCTGATTGCTGTAAAAGTCAGAGAAGTGGAGTTGATGATTGAATGCTGAAAGGGGGGACCATGTAATACCTTATTAGGTATTCTGCAGACTACTCAAGAGGGGTTTATTTCTTCTGAGAATTTCAATTAGCTGCTAAAGAAGAGAAAGCTGCTGAAGCTTCCATGAGAAAGCAGCTATGGATGCAATTTTCAGCTGGTCAACAGGTAAGAAGCAATTTTCATCCTATTATGATGTGTTCTGCAGGAGACAGATTGGACTAGTGTGGAAGAAAATGCTTTCCCAGCAATTTAGCGAAGATCCATCAGTGCCTAAAATTCAGAATTTTCTCTGACAAACTAAAAGGTAGATCTATAGTTCAGATAACGGGAGTATCGGGCAACTTAATCAGACTTACATTGCCTGTTCAGGTATGCAAATTAAAAAAAAAAAATGAAACGTGAAATAAATGAAATATGTACACCTTGTGTGTTTACTCTAAAGCCCAAAAAACCCCAAAACAGTGTGCTTTTGATGGTCAAGAGTAGAAGATCTGTACAGATACTTTGTGTATATAGATATGGCAAGTATCAAAGACAATATTCTGATCTATTATAAATCAGTGATGTTTTGCAAACATTTAATCCTTCATCCTGTAAAATGAAATCTAGTTTTTGTCAACAAACTTTATCCCAATGCACTTCCATGAATACTTGATTATAGCTTTTAATTTCCTATATTCAGGGTCCACTGAAGAGAGTAAGGAAACTGGTCTTTCCTTTCAATGAGAGCAAAAATATCTTCTGGAAAGCCATGTCTATTGCTAGACACCTGTATTAATTGAAATATGATAGCACTGATTAACAGAGATGAGGGCCTGCTGGTTTTAACAGCAGTAAAGATTTATGACTTGAGATTGCCCATTTTTGGCATTTTATCTATGGATTTACAAAGTATTTTTAGAGAAAAGCACTCTAAAGAGTGTTCCTCCCAATTTACTTCCTGGAAATTTGTTTTTCCTTTGTTATTTTCTTTTTTGCTTTTGAAAGCAGTCTATAGGCTTTTTTCTGCCCTGCCTATTTAACTTACTACCATTGCTTGTCTTTGTAGTCCTGCTCTTCATCCTGTCATTGTATCCCTTCTTGCCTCCCCAGGCAAAGCTCTCCTGACAGATTTTCTTTGCTGTTTTACCACTTAGAAAATTTTCAAGCATAACTTTTAGGGATATCGTATATGTTTGGGTCACTTGATAGTTCCTGTGGGACTAGCCATCTATTTTTACAACATTGAACCAAGAACAATGGAATTAGGAAAAAAATCAGGAACTCACATCTTGCTCCTTCAACTCACAGCCATTTCCCTCACTGTGAGCAGCACTTCCTCCAACACATTTGGTGTTGCTAAGAAACAGGGAACACCCATTATTTCAGACAATGTATGCACGGCCAGTAAAAATTAAGATCCTTAGCTGTTCTGGCTTGGAGTTTGGCTGTCTTTCCACACACATCAATTTCCAGCCGAAAGAACTGAATGAAATGCTGATCTCCTGGAACAGGGATACTGAGTGCAGCCCAGGGACCAGACCTCACCTGTCATGACAATTCATCCAAACTATGGCCCAGCTTTCTCATTTTTCAGATAAGAAAAAAAGCAAATCTAAGAATGCAAGAAGAAAAGCAAATCTAAGGATGAACTTTGTAATATTCACAAGTCTATTTCTGAGAAGGGGAATACATCCTGTTATCTGAAGGATGTATTATTACCATTACTTTTTAAGCATCCCCTTTCACATGTGTGTATGCACACGTGTGTAGGTGTCTGCTGATGCAATCCGAGGTCACTTTGTGTCTTTCATTTTCACCTTGCTCACACATCATATGATGAGAGAATGGTTTCAATTTCATTTTAAAGGAGTGTTTATTGACATTCGTATCTTTTAATCAGCCTGCTCTGGGTACATTAACAGGTGCTCTTACCATATCAAGAGGGGTGCCTGGATTTGTGTCCTGTGGAGAATCCAGGTACACAATGAAGGAAGAGACAAGGACACCTAACTGAGAAGGGCCCCTACTGTACACCCAAAAAGCTGGGAGTGATCCATCCAGGGACAGTCAAGTGCTAGAAAATATGAGAGAGAAGTACAGCTACTGACTTCCCACTCCATCGGCAGATCAGCGCAAGCCACAGAGCCCTGCCTTTCACAAGGTGGTATCTGTCAGAGGCAGCCACAGGGAGGAACAGCCAATTGAACTGGTTCCAAGTACCCTGAAAGGCTCCTGTAAACCAAAATTTTCAGGATTTTACCACAATATGAGTGTCAGGCACTACACATCAATAAAAAATAAACTTGAAAATTTTTCTATAAGAACCATGGAGTAATCTAAATGTTTATATTATGACTGTCATAGTCAGGAATTCATTTATTATTTTCATCTACATTCTTAAGTCTCACCTGCATTTTTCGCTCTCTAAATATTGGATTAAATTACTTTAAAAAGAAACGTCAAGTTTTAAACCCATGTATAAACTGTCCACTTACATTACTAAAGTAGAAGAGACACTATTTGAGTGGTTTAGCAGAGAAGAGTGAGTTCATTGGACAGATCTGTTCTTGAAGTTTTGCAGGGGGTTACCAGGGCCAGCTGTGTTCCAAATAAACGTGCTGACCTAAGTGAACTTCCTATCAACAAAATTCTCTCAGGCTCCCATTATTTTTCTTCAACAATTAATCAACAGCTGCTGAAAAGTTATGAGTGCTTGTAGTTTTCAGTGAAATTAATGGAAGTCCTATCTTCTGATATGTAAAAGGAGGTTTTTATTCCTAACCCTGGTGTGAATTTTCTGATTTATTTTTTTAAATCAATTACCCTTCTGAACTCACATATCTCCTCTCTTTGGCAGAAAGGATCCCAGACTCAAGCATGACAGGCATGAATAGCTTTCACAAATGCCTACAAATTCAGTTTCCTAAAGCAGCAAGATGTACTGTAAAAAGATGAGGGCATTTGTTAGAATTCTGACATGATGGGGGACTCCTTTTGAATTCATGTAAACATATAGGTTTTCTGTTGGGATCCAGTATTATTTGACATCTGTACTATTGGCAGTCAGGGATAGAGCCCTGTTTGTCTAAACACCCCTTACTCAGAGCAATGCATTGAGTGTCTCTGTTTTGCTGCAAGGGTGTATTGGGCAGAGCTCAGTGAACAACATGGAGTCACGGGCCTCCCACTGTAGTGTTGGGGGCTCAATTTTATTGCCTTTTCTCTTCCCGTACCTATGGGAAGGTATTGTTTCATCCTTAAGGGTCAAACACAACGTAATTGCACACAAAAAGTGAGACCATATCAAAGCGTGCTTAAGACCCGATGGCAATATTCATGAAACCATTTTTGAACTTTGAAGCTTTGATGGCCAGGACATTGCACCTTTTTTATGTCAGATCAAAGTGCTAGTTTTTGAGCAACTGAAGCAGGAAATAAAACATGCAGCAAGGAAATCACTGAGACACTCCACACATTAAAAATAAACCTTACCAGAAATTCTGGTTTGGTTTTTGGAGGAAGAGTAAGTTATTCTAGAGTTTCACATTTGTGAAATTAAAAAAATAATAATAATAATAATAATCACCTGCAAATGCAGCCGCATTTGTCCAAACATTTGCAGGATCAGGCCCTGTGCAGTACTTTTAATGCCTGAGGATTACATCATGTTCTTTTGACTTTCCTTCTGTTCAAATAATGTAGAACACAATACATTTTTTATGACTCAGGTCACCCTTTGTTTTCCCACAGTGCACAGAAAAAAACATTCAACAAATTTGACTGATAGAAGATTTTTATCTTTCATGGGAAAGCAATGTTGTTTCTCTAAGTCATATGTAATGTATTAGTAATAATGGTATTCCACTTCAAACAAATTACAAACTAATGTTAGTGTTCTTAACAATGTTATACTAAATAATAACTCCCCACAGGCCAATTTGCATACAAAATGTAACATTTAAAGCCAAGTTACAATTAGCACTTTGTTATGGAAGTCTGTGGATTGCAATTTACTGAAACGAAGTTATAGTTGCTGCAAGGAATTTTAATTTATGAAAAATTACCCATTTAGAATTGCTGTCACAATGGACCAACTTCTATTAAAATGATGGGTACCTAATAAATGCATCTATTATTAATGTAATGAATGACAAAAAGGAAACAAAGTAAATGTAGGATTAATGAATCTGCTGCTTTGTAAATAAGAGATGCAAGCTGACAACTCTTTCCCACTTTACTGATGATGCCACATAGAGCACTATGTGTGTGAGAGGAGAGGGGAAGAAGAAGAATCTGAAAGAAAATGAAGATAATGAAGGGAAAGAGAAAAAGCGAGGGGTATATTGATTAGAAAAAACCAGAATGCACAGGATGTTAATGAATTAAAAAATAGACAGAATAAACTTCAAAAATCTAGCTCAACAAAGATGAATCACACTAGTATTTCATTTCCCTCGGGTGAATGCTGTAAATCACCTGATAATGACAATGAAAGTTCTTAATCCCCAAAACTTTATTTGAAAGGAAAAAACATTGGTTATCTTACATGAGTATTTACAAAGTTACAACATGTAAATACAAGCATTCTGATACAAAAAATACTATTTTTACTCTTCTGAATTCAGGCTTAAAAATTTGAGGTTTGTTGTTCATTTCAGTTAAAGGGGATATGGACTTCAGGAGTATCTGATGGATCTCCCATTTAAAAATAAAAGACCATAAGAGTACCTAAAATGTCAATCTGTTTGGCAAACACTGCTAAATATATTCTGTAAATACCAGCTGAATATTTTTAGGGATTTCCTTTCATTTATACATACATGTTTTTGCACTCCCTTTACAAACATCAGGCCTTTGTACTTTAGCAGGACTTAGGTCCCAAAGTACCACAGCATATTCCCAGAGCAGGAATTAGGTTTGTCTGTCAGCCAGACCTCGAGGAGGGTCACATGCTGCCTTCATACAGCTCACTACAGAAGAGTTAGGCTCATTGCCTCTGTTTTCATGGCAGGGGGAGGCCTTGCCAAGCCACCCTGTGGCTTTCCACTAGCTTCAGCTCTCCACACGGCCTGCAGGGCCACCACTGAGGATGGGAAGGAAAAGGGAGAGGCCAAATGTACACAAATCACACAGGCTACAAGTGGCCACTTACAGGTCCAGGATATTTATATGGTAAATACTTCCAGGGAAGATATTTCAAAGCCCCTTGGGTAATCTGGTCTCTTCAGGCAACAGAGACATTCCCACATAATTTATGAGACAAACCATGATGACTACACGAGTTCAACCCTTTTTTATCTGAAGAAACATCACTGGGAACTCCACATGTGACATTTTACTGAACTAAAAATTATGTGGAAAACTATCTCCCCATGGATATTATGTGAGAAAAAAAAAAAGAGTTGAAACTTAAAATAAATTTTTTTTGAGGTTATTTACCCACCTCTAGTGAAATCTGATAGATATCTTAAGCTATATAAAACAAATTTTGACAGTATCAACTCAAATGAAATCACAGCTTGCCTTTGCTAGGATGTTACTTAGGCAGCACTGAGCAGCATTAGTTGATTGAGGAATGAGGAATGTGTAAGCAGTAAGCAAGATAAATTCAGTCACATGTAAAAACAACCCATATATTCATTTCGCACGCTTGGCATAATCCCATTTTGATGGAGACCAGGGCGGATGGTGCCCTCAAGATTGTACCATATTACAAGGAGAACTTGGAGGACCAAACTGAGCCTGGGAGTAAGCAGTCACCACTCCATTGTTCTCTGTGGTTTCACCCACAGACACCAGCACAAAGCTTTGCTTTAGTTCTATGAATATCTTTCTCATAAGAATTGTTTCTTTCTTTTCCTTAGACATTATATCATTATATGTTTCCACAAAACAATGACATGTTCCTATGATCAAGATTCTTCTATCAAGACTTCAAACATTCTAACATTAGAACAAAATGCTGTAAAAAATAACTGGGAGGGACATGGAAAAAAATGACAAAATAGATCATATTTGTGAAATGGTGCTCTTTATTTTTAGTTCATTTGGTTTGTTTCTTTGTAAACACTCTTGTTGCTTTATAGGAATGTATTAACTCACATGATTCAGATTCTGGGTCCAAACCAGTATGATTCCCTCTTTGCCTTTATATATAATGGATGTTCTCACTTAACTAGAAGCTGTTCTCTAGAACATAAACACTGGGTTAAATCCTCATGGTAAATGAATCAGGAATTCTTATTACAGTGTTAAAAACAAAACTAGAGTGGTGCATCCATTCAGTAAGTAGATGATGAAGATAATTCACTAAAAAGAAATATGTTATCATATCTATTATCACATTTTTCTTCATTTTAATCCAAAGAGTAAGTGCTCAAAAGTGCCCATCTTGGTAGTCAAACAGAGGGACTGTGTTTCCAGGCATGATTTTGCTTTTTAAGTTTTTCTAGTTCTGAAGACAATTTTGACAAACACCTATTCTGAGCTCTCAATGTGGAACTTGACAGACATGTGGGTTTTTTCTGGTCTGTCTGAAAACAACAGCAATGCATGTTCTGTTGGTCAATTGCTTTAGCTTCACCTGAGGAGCTGCTATTGTTCTTAATATTCTTTTCTCTTTTCATGCTTGATTTTGTATTGCCTTGATTTGACCTCTCATGATGAACACCTGAGGCCTATTTTCAAGCCTATTCCACTGAAGCCTATTTTCAAGTAGTCGCCAAGAGATTTTAAATATTCAAGTTGCAATGAGCAAAAAATTAAACAAATGGAAATAAACACTTGATCTGCAGAACTTAATAAAGGAGCTTATACTTCTATCCCATTAATTCTCTATTTCCATTTCATTTGAAATTTCTTACTTTTCTATCCTGACAAATGAGGTAAAATAAGGTGAAACTTTTTTTGGAGATAAAAATATGTTTTCACAATTCACTATCATAACCAATCACTAAAATGATGAGTTCATAAAATCTGTCAAGAAGTGAAAGTGGCAACATTCCTTTCTGATGGCTAATGCTCTATACCCAGGGGATTTTATTGAACTTACAGCACTGCATGATCTAATATCAAATGGCCATAGCTATAAATGGTTAGCAGTGTTCTCTACACTGACCAAATCAATTTTCTTTAGCTTCACCCCTGAAACCACTATGAAACTAATAGACAAAAAATTCTTGGCAGTTTCGGGAAAATAAATTTGAGGTTCAGATTTCTGCTAGAAAGACTAAAAGACAGGGATGATTATTTTACAACCTGAGGCTACCTGGAGGTTTTTGAGGGGTATTATTCAATGAACACACACTACCCTTTTACCAAGGAATAATTGTACATTGATTCTTTTATTCTCATTCTTCAAAAGCTAGGAAGATTAAGGAAAATTAATAAAGCCTCATCTCAGCATTTCATCTGATCTTAGTCAGTGTAAATGACTTCTACAAACCTGTGCTCACTTAAGCCAGCTGTGTATATGACAATTTTATCAAATGGAATAGCTGTGATGGAATTTAGTAAAACACATTAAAAAGAGACATTTTCACAGAGCACAAACTACACTAAAACCTTTAAAATCAAAATCACAAAAAGGTTCATTTAACAACAGTTAAATGACCCCACTTCAGAGCAGTATTTATCCAGGTTTTAAATCCAAAACCAATTATTTTGGCTATGTTGGAGCTAAAAGGATTATTATATTGGAGGATAGAATGGATCAAGAGCATTAATTCTAGTCAAAAGTCATTCAGTGGCATATGCTAAAATCCAAATTACGAAATTGTAATGCATACACTGGCTGATAAAAATGGTAAACTCTTAGCTTGCTTCAAGTGGTTAAACTATATCCAAACTACAACTTTCCTTGTCAATACAATTATGTTTGTAGATGCAAAATAATACAATTTTTTGATTCCATTCTGAATTTCCATGTGATAGCAAGAGTGGAAGACTGAAGACTTCTAAGGCCATGTGTTATAGTAATATATGTAAGTCATAGAGTACACTGATATTTTCTGGATGAAAATTATGCATTCCTTCCTTTCGACAGTTTTAGTGTGAATATAATTCAATTTTGTTTATAAACAAAATGGGCTTAATGGGTATATGTATACACTCAGAATACGCCAAGGATTGGTCTTTTGCAAGTGTGATTAATGGTTTCCTTCCCTTTGTTAATTTATGAAGTTTCTAAGAGAATTTTTCTTCACAGCCACAGGTGTTACATCACAAGCAGGGAATTATGTTTCATATTATAAATAGTTCAGGTGTAAAGAAAATTTTAAGACAGAAATTTCCTGTTTATATTCATTTATCTTAAGTGACTATCTTTGAAGAGAAACCTATTAAAAAAAAAAAGCGGCACATACAGGTAATACTGACATTTTTTATTAATTTGTATTTAAATGTTCGACCCATACAAAAACTAATCTTTAATTTAATGTTAATCAATTTAATGTTTAATTCTGTTAGATGTGTATATCTACTTTTGAGACAGATATGAATCTTTTCTGTTTAGAGTAGATGTCCATCTCACATTGTAACTTTGCACAGTGTTGATCAGACACATGTTAAGCAAGTATTTTCAGTATTTATTTTTATTACCAAGAAGTGATAGCTGAGATATCTGATAATATCTTCCCAACACAAGACTTCATTAACTATTGCAAAATTTTGTAGAATCATAGAATCATTTCGGCTGGAAAAGTGCTTTAAGATCATTGAGTCCAACCATTAACTGAGAACTCCCAACTCCAGCACTAAATCATTTATCCAGGTGCAACACACACACGGCTTTTAAATAGCTCCAGGGACAATGGTCCAACTACTTCCCTTGCCAGTTTTTGCAAATGCCTGAAAACCCCTGCCATGAAGAAATTTTTCCTAATATCCAACCTAAACTTCCCCTAGAGAACTTTTTCCTCCTGTGCTGTCACTTTTTGCCTGGGAGAAGGCACCAACCCCACCTAGCTACACCCTCCTTCTATTTTTCTTGGTTCTTCCTGTTTTAAAAGTGATTTCACATCTAATTCACCTTACATGGAGTGTCAAGAATACAAATAATATTCCAAAGAAAGGAAGGATTAACTCTGAATAAGCTTAAAAATGTACTGTAGCTCATTTTAGAGAAATAATTAAAAATAAAAGAAGATCCTCATGGTCCAAAAAAAAGAATAATTTTTTTCTCTACTTTTTAAATTTTGAGAATCCTAGCTGCATTTGTAAACTAAATTTCTAAGGACTACATAGGAAAAATATATATAACTCTAATATTTGATGCCTATAATAATGCATCAAATGGTGAAATTTTCTTGGAGAGCAGAGAAAGACCTGCTCAGGTAAAGCCTGTGCAATTTTAGCTTTGGCACATTTGGTGAGAATCCTCTCTGTTTTGAGTGCTGAGGCTCATAGGAATGAAAACAATTGTGTATATCTGAGTTTGCTGTTTTTTGCAGGCGTTTCCTTGCTTGGCTCACATTGTTATGAAGAGCATTTGCCATAGCCTATAATGAACCACAAAGGTTGTGTATTTCTTGGTGAGATTTGGCATGAGATATTTCTCCAATTTTGTGTAATAGAACAGGCCATTAGTTATTTCAGCTGTAACTGAAGCACTTCAGAAACCGTTGGTTGTTGAAACTTAGAAATTGCAGGTGATCATCAGTAGTCATTTATGTTAAAGATCAAGGAGGGAAAGAAAATTTTTTAAAGTGCATGAAAGTAGTGTCATTGATTCAACATGCCATTGATGAAGCTTGTCTGTGACAGCAGAGCTTCTGCGCAGAACCTGATTCCATGCCAGATTTAACATGGAACATGCATCAAGAAATGACAGACATGTTAACATAGTTATCACTTTTACCTCTACCTTCTTCAGAGTTATTTTGCTTACAAAAAATACATGAATACACAGGTATTCAGTAACTGTGAGTTATGTCACTATTAAGGGGTCATTAAATAAACCTTTCTAAATTCTAAAATAAGCAATTGTTTATGCATCCACCTTTTGGAAAATACAGATAACAATAACTGGAACTTTCTCATTCTGTAAGACAGAAAAATTATAACTCAATCTCAAAGAAGATGGTTCTTCAAAATGCTCACTTCTCATTCATAAATATTTCTCATGCTCAGAGGTAAGTCATATGTTGCTGTTATGCACTTTTTTCCAATTTGCATATGCAAACTTTTATTTGATGTTATTTTCCAAATAAATTGATGCAAAGCAGAAATAATACAATAACTGTTCAGCAAATTTAATGTATAAATTTAAAATAGATTGCTGTTCACATTTCTCTCAAATCACTTTTTCACCTGTCTGTGAAACACTTCACTAGAGCCCGTAAGATGTCTATAGACTATTATGTGAAAAAAGAATTCTCAAATACAATCTTTAGTGTGTAGAAGTTAATACACAGTAACATGGAAGGTGATGATGGTTGCATCAGTGTAGCAACCTATCCCAGAGGATCTGAACCAACTACTGGAGTAGAATCTTAGGAAAACATAGTAGTTAGCATTGGTGAGCTACAGCCTGAGACTCATTTCTCTTTTAAAATGTACTTTTAAAAATTAATGATAACCAATTTTTATACTACATGATGTGAAGTAGAGAGCATCAGGATGATGGTATAAAATTATGTTTTCTTCTTATTTTCTTTAATGTTTATAAGTGAGCTAGCTGAAAGACACTGATATATGTGGGAAGTTGTGCCTATTTAAACCTTAAATTGTGCTTGGGATCTGACTGCAAAACTATTGTAAAAAGACATCACAAAGAAAAAAATATCACTGCAGTAAAATTTACACAACTTTTTAAACTTTGTCACAAAAATAGCTGAAGAAATTGATTTTTCATAACCTCTTTCCCTAATAACTATACTTCACATGACAAATTCTGAGCTGCTCATAAATGATTGAATAGACAAAGTCTGCTTCAGTGGCTAACATATCAAGTCCTTTGGTTCATGTTTCGCAAGTTTTTCTAATGTAAGGGAGTTTCCTTTAATATAAAGTAACAAACCACGAAGGAAACTAGCTAAGGGGAAAAAAAACCAAGCAAGAACACATAAAAACCATTGAAAGAAAATGATTTATTTATATCCTTGTAATCTAATGGGACTTTTGAAAAGAAAGAAAAAAAAAAAAAAAAAAAGGTGTTTGCTTCAGAGAAACACTTCCAACAACTGAAGAAATTATTCTTGATTTTTACCCCAGCTCTACATGGCAGCAAACCCGGGATGATTTCTCTAGGAAAGACACCACCAGCTGCTACAGATGTCTGTATTTGCCTTTGGTAATTTACAATAAGCTTTCAGTTTTCTTAGATAGAGAGGACAGCAATGTAATGAAAAAGCCTCTAGATTTTTCTTTTTAACAAAGCATGAACTGTGAATGTAATAGGATAAATGATGCCAGGAACAAGGAACCTTCTGTTACTGTTGATGATAACAATAACTGCATGCTAAAATAAGGAAAAGTAACAAAAGCATCATCAGTATAATTCCATTTTTACACTAGAATATTCAAATCTCATACTAGAAAATGTTTAAGAATTTTTAAAGGAATTGTTTGTTATATTTTATCAGAAAACAGTAGTACATCTGGTGGAGAAGCAGCCAAACAAAATTTATAGTTTATGGGCTGTGATGGGCTCCTTTAGGAAGGAGTACTGGAAATTTTAAAAATGTGACAAAATATGCCCAATGAATGAAGAAAGAACAAGAAGCATTAGACAGAATATACAGCATACCTACTAGCTGGAAGCATCATCATCGGAGCTAAATTCTTACTTGATCAGCAAACGTCCCAACCCACATATATAAAATCAAAATCGTCTGGATTTTGATTTCCATATCAGTATGGCTGCTACTGCTGTTCAGAGAATTTGAGGATGCGTGTCTGTTAAGACTGAATCTAATTCCACATTGGGTTAGTACAGAAGGTTTCTATGGCCAGCTCCATGGGGAAATAAACAAAAGAGAGAACATCCCTCAACAAATTATATATGTCATTATTATTATGTAAGATAAAGAGCCTAAAACTGTCATTCAGCAATATAAGACTTCCTTTTATCAGAGAATGAATGACAAAAAGCAGTCTCCACAGAAGACTCTAAAGATTCACAGACTAAAGAAACTACCAGGGGAGCACCTTGCACAATTGAACCAAATCATATGCAAAGAAAGACATTTTCCACAGCTGGCCATATATAATCATCATATTAAGTTTCTTCTCTAAGTTGAAGTGCACATCTCTTTATCTCACCTTCAATAGGTACCTTATTCAGAAAAAGGAACATTTTTTTTTTAATTAGATAATGCTTAATTAGATAATTCTGTTAAGACTTAGAAAAACAGAAAGTGATTTTATCCTGCACCACTCCTCCCATTCTTCAGCTTCTGAAAATGTCCTAGGTGTGACAAACAGATTTGGAAACTGTTTTTAATGTCCACAAAACTAAAATCAGAAAAAACTGTTTCAATGCTGAAGTATTATTAAATTGTTGTTGTTAAATAAAGAAAAACCCACTAAAAACATAATCTGAAAAGGCTGAAAAAATACCTCTGCTTTTTCACTCACCATTAACATTCCTTGACTACAGGGAAAGGTGCATCTTTTGCTGTTTCACTTAGAAATATGTATTCCTCCCAGAAGTCTTACAGAAACAGATCTGTGTTAAACTCTGCTGAGAAGGACAGCCATAACAAAGTCTCAGGTCTGCCAACACCTCTGCATGCATTTCTTTAGCTTGTATTTTGAAGATGGAAATGTGCCATAAGTTCCTAGCAGCATTTGCTGGGTTCAGGGACATTTGGTGACCATTTATTCATGGTTGCAGTTTTTGGTTTTATCTTATCTTTCTCCACCATGCCTTCTGATGTGCTTTTCTCTCCACAATGAATACCTACGAAAATCAGCAGATGTTCAGTATAATACCAATTGAGCAGTTAAGCAGTTACCAACATAAAAACAAGTTTCATTGAAAAATGTTAAAGTCCACATAAGCTTTGTTCTGGCATTGTTCCTGGTACCTGCCAGTCGTCTTCAGCAAATTATAAATGAACAGGTAAAGAATGATTAATGCCAGAAACCCATTGAAAGCTTCCAAAGAATGTGAGGCAGATTAAGTCATTTTACAACACATCTGCAACCATGCTGGCCTGTTTCTGAATTTCTGAATTTCTGAATTTCTGAATTTGTTTTGGAGGAATGTTTCTGAATTCTGAATTTAAGACCCTAATGAGTTGTTTATGAAAAAGATAAATTCTTGAATATTCTGAACTTCAAAATAAGCTGTTAGGAAACTTTCATGTGGGATCTCAGCTCATAAAAACTACATAAAAAAATATATATGTAAAAAAAAATATGTAAAAAAATTTCAGCATTATACCTACCCAATTGGTCCAGATACCTTAGTGAACTTGTCAATAAATAGCAAGATATCCACTTCCTCTGGGAAAAAATACAAGTGTTGCATGAGTTGAAATCGAATGTATAAACTTAAAGTTGTGAACCTTACTAGATTTTTTTCTCTCTACAGACAATAGCTGGAGATGTGCAGCTCCAGACATGGATCTATCTCATCTTGAGAAAAACCTCTAATGCAAGTCATCTGAACCCCCTCCAGTAGGTATATTTTTTTTTGTCTACTGATACAAACACAAAATTTATGATTAACCCGTATTTAGGGTTTGCCTTTTTCAGTTGTGAGGACATGAATCTGACTCTATGTTATATTTTCAGATGTCCTCACATAGTCTGGAAAGCAAGTAGGAAACTGTTAGTTATAAATGCAATTGATTGTGTAAGTAAAATGATAAGAATCTGTTCATATTTATTTAAAGGGAATGTAATGCTTTGTTTTTATATGTATTTTAGTAATTTATTATTTAAAGAATAAAAAGATGGAAAAAAGAAAGGATAAAGATTCCCAGGTTTTTCCACCTCTGTAACTGTGTATGTGTCTGACAGAATAGGGTAGATACTAGCTTTCAAAACTGGAAAACATTCTAAATGTGGTGTATTATAATAGCTCTCAAAAATCACACTACCTACTTTGCAGACTATCCACTCTGGTATTTTCTTATTGTAAGAAATTTACTGAAATCCAAATAGAAGTTTAAAAAGTTAAAAGTAAATTAATGTTGGAGTTTGCAAGTTATTTGCAATTATGATGTTTATCTCATTACCACATAAATGATTTTCTTTTATTCTTATACACCTTTGATTCTAAATATTAGTACAGAATTATAATAAAATGTTATATTAGTGTAGTTATAGATCCAAATTACACTGAAACACAGTGAGCCGAGAGAGTCTGTAAAATTTTGCATGTAATATTTCTTGAATTCTACATATGTACTTCGTTGTTTTATCATTAACTGCAAACATAAATTTATAATATGCTTAAAATTTGAATGGCAATGCAGAATACAAGGAGGGCTCAGGACTGTTTTGGTTTTTTCAATGGTTGAAGTGCTAAACTATTTGTTTTACTCTTCTCTTAGACAATTCAGTATACAAACAGTAGATCAATAATATGTACAGGAAAGAGACTATCCCATATATAGAGATATATAGTTTTCATCTTATCCTTACTTAATATTAAGGTAATTTAAGCTAATAAAGCAATACCTAAATTGTAGTAACACTTTGAATGGAAGGAGACCAAATGACTAATCTTGTAATTTTCATTTTCCTGGTTAGTGCATATGGTTCTGTATAGATTATGATTGACAGCAGATTCAATGTTGTTTTCAAAATGTTTTCCCAAGGTGTTAGTGATGAGTCACACAAAGCTGCTGTATGTCTACACTATCTCTCATCTAGTATAAGCTGCTAAAGACTTTTGCAGAGTAGGCTAAAAGAAAGGCCCTTGTGTCCATAATGCTTCTTTGAAGTGAACAGCTACTGCTCATGCATTTCTGTAGCTGCGAGGAGTGATCTGAAGGAGTGCAGATCTCCTCAGCATCCAGTCTTTCCCAGCAAGGGCGGCTTGTGCTTCTCACTGTCAGATGAGATCAAAAGGGAAAAGACGCACAATAGTTACATCATTAGTAATTACACTTTAGGACCTTTTTTTTTCAGAGGCTTCTTGAAATAAAGCAGGAGCATTCCCCTTTGCCATACATTTGAGAAAATAAAAGTTGATAAAAAGATGTTTAGAAGTCATGGAGTTTTTGCTGGAAATGACCAAGCTCCTACTCTCTGTGCATACACCAGACACTGGAGTGGTGTATCCTCAGAACAGAAGGAATGCTATAGAAAGAGATGCTTGGCTCTCCCATCCTTCTTCCAGATATAGAAAATTTTCATTAGACAGGAGACTTAGATTAACACTAGACCCATCAGTTAGCCCGTGAAGAGGCTGATGCCTGATGTCTTTGGAGCAGAAAGTTGAGCTGCCCCTTTGTATCAGATAAATCCTTGGAAATTCTTTGCCAAGCTGAGCTGTCTATCAGCTGATCAACCAATTAAACAAGGAATCCTTATTCTTTTAAGTGAAGACTGCAAGTGTGTCAGCTGTGGAGCAACTTGGGTGGTCTGGGGACAGTAACAGCTCTGTGAGATGTGGACAGGGCAAGCAGAAGCATAGAAGCCGGGTAAATTAACGGGGTTTGGGGAGCACAGGAGGGTGAAGATGCAGGAAACAGAGAAACAACAGCTATATCAAAGGAATGGAGATCATGAAGATGATTTTCTTCTAATTTCACCACTCAAAATAGAGCTCTGCTCTCTAATGGCCATTTAATGATACTGCTAGACCTAAAAACATGGATCCCACGTAGTTCATTGTACAACTTAAAATAAAGAAAAGAAATATGCTTTGCGCCCTTCTACTTCCATCTAGAACATAAGACACCTTGGACCCTTCCTGCCTAAATATCTACTCTCAAGATTCAGACTCTTCAGGATCACAAAGTGAAGCTGGACTTCCCTGAAGATGCTGCACCACCTCTCTGGAATGGCAATGAGGAGAAATGTATTAATAATATTTGGGCTGCACCTCTTAAGAGGCTGAAAGTGTTATTAATGTCTTTCTTCACTCACACTCTGCATGCAGCAGTTCAAGCTTGCTGCACTTCATCACACACTTTGTTATCTTATTAGCCCTCTTTTTCATGCTGTGAATAGAGCACTGGAAACATATTCATAGCGAGGGAAACCTTCCTTCCTCTCTTTTTACTTTCTAAGTCACATCTTATATTGGATCTGTGGTACTTTTGTGCTGGTTAGATAAGAAGCAAAAAAACCCCATGACTGCAAGGGAACTCCTTCCTGTAATTATTTTGCCAGTGGCACAACTCCTGACTGAAAAATACAGAGAACTGCTCATAATATGAGAAACATTGGATTTCCTTCCTTTGAATCTCTAGGGATTTAATAAAACTTATCAACCTCTTCTTTCTCCTTTTTCACATAAAATTCTCCCCAACCACAGGTTCCATCTATCTCCTTCATGAACTCTTCAGTGGAAGAATTTCACACAGGGCCACTGTAAGGGTGAGGTAAACCACTGACAAATAATTGTACAAGTATTGGAGCCCCCTGGCCCCAAAGGCTGCAGTTGTTTCAGCACTAAGTGTAGGTAGCCAGGGAGTATCAGGGGAAAGAGGGGGATTCATGGAAGAGAAGGGGAAAAAAACATCAAGATAGCAATCCAAGTGCCCAAAATGTCTCACTACAGTTCTGCTACAGATACAACTTTCCTTTTTTTTTTTTTCTAACTGTTCTTTCCTAAAGAGTGAAGTATATACACATTATTATGAAATATTTAAATACATACCTATGAAATATATATACACACATGCCATTACATAACTATGGATATGTATAGCTACTGGTTCTTTTGAATTATTCTTATCACTTACCTTTTTTTTCCCTTTAGCTTTTCCCTCAAATGAAGTGTAGGCAGAAGACCTAGGGAAGAGAATTATTTTAAATCAATGAACAAGTAGAGTGGCACTTTAAGCTTTACTATGTCTACTATAATGAGTTATTCCAAATCTTCTAGGACCTTATAAGTTACTGAAAACATATAAGCCATAGCCGGTATGGATTTTATTCAGTCTGGAGCAGAAAAGTCTAGATTTGAACTCATAAGGGTATGGATTTCCTTTCCCAGGAAAATTCAAAACTTGGCAAGTGGAAGTATGTTTGTTTGTTTTCTCTTTAATGTTTTCATGAACTCAAGGCCTATCAATTTGACTTCTTTTTTTGGTTTATTTATCATATATGAAAATAATTAAAAGAAAACACTCTAATCCCCAAAGACCCTGGTGTTTGCATTACTTACAGTCAAATCTTGACTCCGTAAATTTAAAAACAGAATGGTCCTGGACCATCTATTTCAAAAGGGGGAGGGGTGGGAGAAAGCCTTTAATTCTGCTCTATTTAAAGAGGAAATAGTGTTACTTCCAAGATGTAACTTGACAGAAAGTGCTACCACCTTGTCAAAAGATTTCTTAACAAAAGTTTATGTTTGATTGTTTGTTTGTTTCTATTAAAGCTGCTATGTTTCCATTAAAAATCATCTGTTTCTAAAAAACTATCAGCTCTGAAATGAGAGAGAGAAAAGAAGGAAACTTCCAATTGGTAAGGGCCTATGAGAAAACAAAACAAACAGCATTTGAATGAGCATCTGAATATTTTGATGCTAACTGAACTGTTTTAGCCTTTTGAGACATACTTAGCAGTGAGTAAAAGACTGCCACTAGTCAAAAGAAAAAGTAAACAAAAAATATTAAGAAAAACACAACCGGATTCTCCTAAGGTACTTTCCCCTCTAAATTAATTGTTATTTTATCTGTGCCTTGAATAAAATTTTATAGCAAATGAGAACACTTTCTGTACAATATATGTTGAAACCAGCAACATTGTAAAAAAATCCCCCAAAGATTTACATTCAAAGTATGTTATGATTCACATATTCAATAACAAAAATAAAACATAAGTTAATGCTGGAATTTTATGTATCAATTCCTAAACACATTTCCTTTTCTTGCTTAAGCTTTTGAGCTTCTTTTCTTTGTTACATATAAAATATAACAATGGAATGAAGTCACATGATGAAAAAACAGCCTCTGTGGGCATGAGCAGAGCTTAAAAAAAATTTTCAATTTGATTGCTGGATGTTAGGTTTCTACATTCATGATCAAATTTTTGAAGTGTTAAGCACCTGCAATTCTCCACTGGCCTCATTTTTAGAGTTTAAATCATTTTTGTTGACATGGTTAAATATGGGTTTAGGAGTAAGATTTTTAAGAAGGTACTACTGTTTTGCTTGTTTCTGCCTTCTTCATTTCCTCCTCCTTTCTTCTTTTCCTGAACACACACACAAATGCATTTAAATTTATATACAAAGTTTTTAAAGCTAAGTAACAGTTCCAGTATGACCCAGGAGTTTATCCAATGCTGTGATTTTTATCTAGGATAGACAGACCTAGATATCACTAGGATGAAATTCAAATTGGCAAAGAATAGAGTAACTATTACACTAGATGGACAACAGAATAAAATTCAATTAGCACTGGTATTAATTCCTAACAGTGTTTTTTTTTTTCCTATATATCCTACCTAATGAAAGAAGAAGTTTTTAATGATGCCAGGTTGTTTATTTTCTAAATGAGGAAGTTACAGGTAGTCAGTAAGAGAGATCCTCTCAATAAAAATAATACAGTCTTTTGACTACCATGTGTAAGACAGAGGTTGTGGGATGCCATTTTTTGTCTGTCTGCACAGGAGCAACAGCAGAATAAAAACCAGAGTGAGAGTCTAGTTTCTTTTCAGTACTGGCTGTTAAAGTGTATTACTGATAGATAGTCGATAAGAATGGTTATAAAGATAAGAAAAGCTAAGAGTGAGGTTTGGTTTATGGATTAAAGCCACAAGAAAAAATTGTGCCTCGGACTTAATATGTAACCAAAGCTTGCTTATGTTCACCTTCCCTTCACTGAAAGGAAGCCTTTCAGGAAAGTTCAAGCATTTTCTTCTGAACACTTACCTAATTTAATTCAGTAGAAAAACTCCAATTAACCTCAGGGCAACACGATCTGACCTCTTGTCTGGCCACTATGCTGAGCTTGTTTGTTTATTAGTCTGGCAGATTTAAGATATTTCTGGATCCATTATATTAAGATAATTGTAATACTCATTCTTATTAGAGAAAGGCAATTTTACTTTATTTGATGGATGTCACCATCCTTTCAGACATTAGTAAGGAAGATTAAACTGCTTCCTGTACAGCTATTTGCATGGCTACCTGAGCACGGTACTTCTATTGTGTGCATATCACACTTCTTAAGCTATTCATCACTTTTTCTGAGTACAAAATTATTTTAAATGCACCTATCAGTATCAATAAATGAAAGGAAGCAGATGTTTGATATGTCTCTCATTGCACTGACAGGCGCCACGCAGCGCTAACACCCCTACTGTGCTCTCCAAGAGCTCAGCTTTTGGGTGTCCATAAACACAGTTTGATGGAAGGCCATACAAAAGAGTGGCATGGCCTTTGGCCTTTTTATGACGTGGTGGTTTTAGAAGGCTTTGTCTGAGCTAAACCATTGTATGACAGTCTCTTGAGTTAACTGGCACAAGCCTAATTTCCTTGACATCAATACAGATGTCAAATAAATCTTTTCCAGTTAGGTTAAATGAAATAGAATATTATTAAGGAAGTGGACTTGGGGGTTTTTTGGTGTTTGTTTTTTTGTTTTTGTTTTGGTTTGAGTTTGGGGTTTTTTTTTTTACCTAACTAGTTATCAAAACAAGGTATCTCAAACAGAATGTGCCTTTACTTTGAGACTGCTAGAAATTGATTTAGCAATTCTCTCTATAGACAAATGTACTTAGGAAGACTTGCTTTAAATAATAATTCCTAAGCATATATTTTTTGAATGTATGTTCTGAGAAAAAGGTATGTCTTACACAGCCTCCATAATACTTTCTGAATTATAGTAGCACTCTCCTTTTTTTCTCTTTCTCATCCCTGCTTAGAAAATAAATTCAGCCATGCTGTGTCAGGCCAAGGATCATCTAACTCAGTATGCTTTCTCTAGGAATTGCTGTAAGCAAATACCTAAGGTGAAATACAAACAAAACAAGCACATATGATGCTTCCAGAATTCTCTCAGCCTCCAAACATTTTCAGTTCAGTGGATTTGCTGAACTGCCTCTGGTTGCCACATAATTATTAACTTTAAATGACATTATTTTCCTCAGACTTTTTCTTCTCAAGTCTATATAAGCTTTTAATTTCAAGGACATCATCCGACAAAAAATTTCACAAGTCTTCCAGGGTTTTTTTCTTCTTTTTGCAATCAGATACTGCTAACTTCATCAAAAATTAGTTCTTTTTATGAAAGAGAGAAAGACATCATCTATCTTCTCCTTAACACTCACCATTGTGTAGACTTATTCTGTATCTCCTCCAAATCAGTTATTTTCTGGGCTTTATTACTACTAGTTTATTTACTCATTTCTCATACAAAAGCAAGTCTATGCGTTAACTAACTCTTCCTTGTCTTTTAAAATTTCCCTCCAACTATTTTCTGTAAGTCTTCCTGTTCAACTCACCTCCTCCTACAGTGACTCACATCTCCATAATACCTCTTTTTACACTTTCACTCCATGTTTTTTCAGCTACCATTCTAAATACAGCATGCATTTCCCTGCTCTAGTTTTTGTTCACCTCTTTTTTTTTCACAAGGACTCCCACTTTCAGATTTTTGCCATTACACTGCTGCCACACCCCTTCATCACATACTCATCTCACACTCCTACAAGCTGCCAATACATTGCTTCCTACCTACTGCTTCCAGCATTTCTCCACTGTCTGGTAAGGGAGGGGTAGGAAATTGAAAGCTCTGTGAAACTGAAAAATTTCGTGATGGGAACTGTAGGATCTGCAATGGCTGATATTTCCCTCTGCCATAAACTTGAAAAGGATGCAGCAAGGGTAAAAGCATAGATAGTGGGATAATTTCACCAGACATTGGGCTTCTCTCCAGGCATCTACCATGCAGAAGTAGTTATCTGGATTTATTGTTTATAATCACTGCAGAGAAAATACAGATAGTCTACCTAAAATCTGTCTTGAAGATAGTTGTCTGTAAGATTTTCTCCACAGCATATTAAAGGAAGGAGATCGTAATTTCCCCTAGTTTCTCTATCACATCAGCAAAATTTAAAGGTACTACAATGGACAAAATTAAAACTTTTTCTTACCTTGCTCAAGTAGGTTTCTACATGTAGGAGATAGGTCATGTCTCAGTGTCTGTGCCTCCTTTCTTGACTGTATATATGCCATAAGAGTCCAGTCTATGACACCTGATTTCTACCTCCCTGCATGCCCACCCTGGAAGTTATCAGTTACTGTTATTAGAAACAGCAGAACCAACCAAAGAAAGCTGTGAAGTTTTCTAGCTGAGGAAGTATGGCGCATGCACAGAAATTATCACAAGAGCAAAACTTTGTTTTCCAGTGGCCACTTTTCTCTTTGCTTCCATGATAAATCATTAATTAATCACCACTGAAATTATCTGTTATGCATTTCCCAGATGGCATACAAGGAAATATTAAGGAGTTTGCAGACAATTATACTGAAATTTACAGAAATTATATTATTGGGTTATTTTTCTCTTTTTTTCTTTTTTTTTTCCCAATTTTACTACTAGCAGAGTGGTTTTGAATTTTGAGAGTTCAGAATCCTTTAAATAGGTAGTTAAAGTAGGTAGAACAAGATAGATAATTCTCTATGGGGCTGAAATTACCTTTTCTCTTCTACAGCATTAGCAGAATTAGTAGGTAATTCTGATATTTCTTTCTACTAAAGTAAATGAAGCAATGGTTCAAGTAGAACAGAGAAAGGGATTCTTCAAATGTTGCTGTTGTGTATTTCTGTACTAAAAATTCATTTTCCTTTCTTGTTAAAATGTTATTGCTTCATTAGCAGAAAAATCTGGAAGTGTACAAGTAATGTTTGCTTTTGAAATATGCGTGTTCAAAACCAATTGCAATTAACTGGAACACACAATATGTCCAGTTATATGATTATTGCTGAATATCTAGCTAATATTATGTACACTGGTACAAATAATTCATCTGACTTATTAATTTCATGAATTTAAAATCATATTTTTGAGGAACTTGACTGTGTGGTAATGGCATTAGGGCAGCTATGGGGATCCTACAGATGAAGGTTTCTGTAAGCCCAAAGCTTTTTATGTGTGTTCAAACAGTATCAGTTGATCTATTAAAAAATTATTATTTTTCTCCTAAAGCCTTCACTCTATGACTGTCCATAATATGCTGATTTCAGAAAAAGTGCACACTAGCTAAATTTACAGTAACATAATATCAAGGGGGTACATGATCCACCTGAGAGAAGTATATTTGGCTGAGCTATAAAGCCAGAATTTTTCCCTTCAGTTACAGATGTTTAAAATTCTGTAGTAGTAATTTTCTAGAACTAGAGGGTGTTCATGATAGCTGTTATAGTGAACATATTCTACCTCTCAGAAAGAAACCAAACCCCCACCCACAAAAAAAAAAAAAAAACCAAAGGAAAAAAAAACCAAACAAAAAACAAACAAACAAACAAACAAACAAAAAACCAACACCAACAAAAACAGATTCTTAAAAAGCAGTGTCTAGATTGTGGAAACGTCCACAGCTACGAATGGCTTCTACTCAGTAGTCGCTGACAGCCCTACTGAGATGCTGGAAGGAAAGCTGTATCTTTTTTCCTGTGCTCACATCAAGATACAACTGAGATACCACTGTGTGTGGGAATGAAGGTGGAGAGAAAGAAAACAGAAATGTCAGTGAAGAGATAAGGTGGAAAACCCCTGCTGAGAAGCATGCCATGACAAACAAATGGAGGCAGACTGTGAAAAAAAAGTAACAGAAAAGCATACACCCTGAATTGTTTGGTGGAACTGCATTTCAGAAAGGCACAAAGTTATAACTGCTTTCTCAAATAACAAAAGCTACTTCTGAAATACTAGGTGACTTATTTTCTCTGACCTCTCTTCTCTCTGCAAAAGACTCCATTAAAGCAATAGATATTAAACCAAAGCTGGCAGGGAACAAAAATTCAGCCCATAACCATTTGAAATGAATGCATAAATCCAAGATTATCACACTGCATTACTACTGAAACTTTAATACTGATCTCCATATTTCTTTCTCCTTGTATTTTTCTGTTGTACTATGTGAATTTTATGCTCCTCATCCAAGAACTGGATTTTTAAAAATCTAAATCACCTAGAATATTTGGGCTATCTCCATAGTTGTTTCTAAATGTATAACCCTGAATCTATCAATAATACATTGTCTATAATGCAAAAGTCTTAAGGACTTGTACTACAGAAATTCCACAGATACACACTGAATATTCATTAATTTAAGCAAATTGTCTTAGTACCTATCATAGTCACTGGAGAGAAACAGAAAGGTCTAACGTACTGATCGTTTGACCTGTTTAGAGATGTATACAAGGATGAGATTATTTGTGCTGTAGGACTTATTACGCAGCATTTAATTAAAGGAAGCCTAACCAATTAGCCTTGCATGTAGACAAAAATAATGTGGTATAAACCCTACATTTTGTGCTTTGTCATACAAGAAAAAGACAAACATGCTGCAGTCTCTTTTTACAGAGAGCAGGCAACAGAATTAAGGGGCAGCCAGTAATATGCCTTTTGCTGCTTTGAAGGCAATGCCACACCTCCCAGCCACAGATAATCAGGTCAGCATAAGCACATGCTGGAGAGAGCCATACACAGGAGGCCCACTTGCCCACAGCCATCTAGAAACTGTCTTAACCATCAGTCCAACCTAAACTCTTTGGATGGCATATAAACTTAGAACAAAATTGATAAAGCCTTTTTCTTTTTAAGTCAATTAGTATATTTCTCTTAAATTCACTCTTGTGACAGATTTACATTCCATTCTCTTTTTTTTCTTGCACTTCTTTCATACCTTTCACTGATTGATGTTTCACTACTTTCATTATACCAAGGTTCGGAAGTTGGCAACAATAAGAATAAACTCTCACTATCACAATGAGAAATATATGTCAGTAAAGTATAGCAGTTAATTGCTGTTTGAAATTTCAGACATCTGTTTTGTTACAATTGTTTTACAATACCATATGGGAACAAAACCCACAGGATGGAAATTACTTATCCAAAATGGCAGGTAAAGTTGCAGAATAGGGAGGTATGTAAAATTCTTGTATTTCAAATGGAAGTAAGTCACTGTCAAGAAATCAGATGGAAAAAAACCTTTCTGGGATCAAATTCTGGGGCTGGCTGTGCATTCATGACCCCATGAATGCACACAGATTGCATTCCGGGAGCATCAGCTGAGATCTTGAAATGTTCTACGCACCAGTTGTACATATACAAAAAAATAACCAAATCAAACAATTTGCAACTTTTCATAGCTATGAAACATTTCTAAGACTAAAGAGGTTGAAAAGATAATACTTCAGAGATGTGCAAATACCAGCAATAAATTGCTTCAAAATCTATTATTAGATTGAACACAGATTAAGAATAGCTTCCATTCTCTTAACAGCATCTGAAACATTTGATACTGGATAGATTCAAACAACTTTCAATTTAAATGAAGCCTTTACAAGGTATGTCAAAGCTTCTTACTGTCCTTAGTAATTTTCCAGAATAACTAACTTTAAATGCAATCTACCAGTACCTATTATAAGCTTTATTTATGTCATTGAATCATAGAGGAAAATATAAGCAGCAGAAATCCAGAACAGAGTATCTCTTAAACATAGCTAGTGGAACAATTTTTCAAGAAAAAAGGAGGAATATATACCTCTAAATATACATTAAAGCAAGGCAATTAGTTTGACAATTTCTACTTTTTATTAAATGAAGCAATCCTAGAAGGGTAGTTCTGATTTTAGGTATCCTTTTAGCTAGATCCTTTGCAATAGACATATGTTAAAGCATATGTAAGTGCGTACGTGTCTGTAAAACTTGTCTATGCAAAATTTACAAGCACTGTTTTCAGGCATGTATAACGATTATCTAAATTTTTCTACTCTCACTGCACGTCCAAGGCAGACCCAGTAAGAATTCTCACTGTTGGGCTTCAAATCACAAAATCTGTTTAGAATAATGATTTCATAATACCATATGCCAATTCACCCGTTTTGAGAACTTGGTGTATGGGCTAAATAAGGAAGAATACTCATAGGGGAAGCAGAGGGGAAAGCCAAAGTGGTTGGTTTAGAAAACTGGTTTGATTTGGAAGCTAGAGACTGTTCTCTCATACACCTGGAGTGACAATAAGTTACTGCATACTCATGACTTTGTAGGATGGCAAGCACACTGCCAGAGCTTGCACTTGATACACAGCAGTTGAAATTAATATTCTCACTCTGAAGAACCATACTAGAATCTTTCATTAAAAATAAGAAGGAAAAAACCAGCAGCTGAACAGACTTACCTCACTCTGTCTCAATTGTAAAAGTGAGGATTAAGATGAATGAAATTAAGTTGAATTTTGACTGATGTAAATGGCAACCAAATTTTAAGTACTAGTAATCACCAAATCTTGTCAATTTTTGGATTCCCTAATTTGTTTGAAGGTTTACTACATGCTGAATTAAGTTGACTTATGTTGGGCTAAGTGAACCTTGAATGACAATTCACAGGTTAGAATCTCACCCTGTACATCCAGATGATCCTGCCATATCTGCTAAAACTACAGAAGGGAAAAAAAAATCCATCTGAAAGCATTTGCTGTCTGCAGTCCATTAGTCAGTCAAATGCAACCAAAGGGCCAGAAGGAGTTTGTTAGGAGCAATATGCCAATAACTGGTTAAAAGAAGCACACAGTAAATTTTAGCTTTTGTTTAAGAAAAAAAGAAGAAAAGGGGAAAAGGGTAAAAAAAGAAAAGAAAAATAAAAAGCATTACTTTTTGTGTAAATAAAAGCAAATACCCAAAATGTTCTAAACTTAGACTACTTCTATGAAGAAAAAGTGTAGCCCTACAGCAGTTACTCTTTACTCCTCTGCTTATTGAAAGGCCCAGTTCTCTGATAGGGAAGGAGAAAGCAGGCAATCATTTCTTGCACAGATGGAAAGAAGCATAGGACACAGAATGATATTACTTTTCTTGTTTATCTCATATCTAATCTGATACATCTCTTTTGGCTTCCTCAGTGGAAGAAGACAAATCGGCCTCTGAAAAGATCTATATCTTCCCATTTACTGTATAAGGTACCTCTTCAGTTAGCTCAGATTTGACACATAAACATTTCAGAAGAAGATTTGGTTGATCTGTAGGTTGACCTGTTGGTCTTTGCTTTCTACAGTCAGCTGGGTCTCTGAGCTGTTAACATAAAAATTGGCATCATATGCCGGAGCCTCAGGGAAAAGGGAGTGGTAATGGGAGCAGCTCACAGTGAGAAAGATATATGGGAACTGGCAGAGAGAACTAGAATTATTTTAAAAAAAGACACAACAGGAGTGAAGCAAAAAGAAACTTTTAGGAAAGCAGATTGTTTAGTGTTACAGAAATAGATATGGCTGCAATGAGGAGGAAAAGCTGTGCACAAAGTCTTTCCTCAGCACATCAAGTGTATACTGAGAAATGGTAATATGCAAAAGGTACATTCCTCAGCTTTCTAGTAAGAAGCTCCATATGGTTTTTTGTTGGTTTTTTTGTTTGGGTTTGTTTTGGTTTTTTTTTTTCATTATTTTGACTACTTCCTGGGTCCCTGGGTTGTATTTTAACTGTAAGTTCTACAAGAGCTGGAGGGAGATCACTTTCTGTAAAGCCTCTGTAGCCACTGTCTAAAGACATCAGAAATTGCCTTGCAACATCATAGGAACACTGTCAAGTCATAAGGAAAGGAATTTTGTTCAATAATGAAAATACTATTTCCTTGTGGATTTTCAACAGCCCTTTCCAGATACTTCTTGCTTTCACTTGTAAAGTTATTTTCTTGCAAGAAGCTCAGTGGATACAAAACATTTTATGTGAATGTTCCAAATTAGGAAGATGGGACAAACATGGGATAAATGACTTTTCTCAACTCATTAGTGACAGAGAGGCAAGCCTTTAGACTTTATCCTCCTCTGTCAGAAATAATCCAGCTTTTTCTTCAGAGAAAGAATCCTCTGTGCTCCAAGAGGATTTCTAGAAAAGCCAGAATCAGCTATACCAATCATGATAGGATATCATATGCATACAACAGTAGACTGTGAGCTTTAGTTCAGCCATAGCATAAGAGCAACCAGAACCACATAAAATTTAAATCAAATCCAGGGAAGAATTAAATTGTGCCCTATCCTTTTCCCATTTCCCTTGCAGTTACATTTTTTACAGCACAGAAGCACAAGGGCTATTGAATTCTCCAAAGAACATCTCAAGCTTGAGGCAGAAAACCACAAAGGTCCTCCTCCTGCCCTCCCTACTTTCTTAATGTTCTGGTAGAATATCTTGATCAGGGCTACTCTTGAGTCAGTATGTGAGATTAAAATAGTGGCACATGATACTTCAGATTTTCTGATGTCATGTTTATTGACATAAGAGAAGGATCATTAGCAAAAGATGAGTTCTAGGAACTGAAACTGTTGCTAAACAGAACATTTTGAAAAGAAAAGATCATGGACACAGTCCACGGCGCTGCTAAGGACTGTAGTGATAGTGCTGACAGCAATGATTTAGGCAGATGGAGAATTAGTATTTCTGGAAGGTGAAAATTACCTTGGCAGGTGGAGATTTGGTAAGACCAGGTATCTTGGATATAATTCTTCTTGGTGGTGATTGTGCCCAGTCAATCTGTGACAAATGGATCTTAACAGTGATATTGGCATCTCCAAAAACACAGCAGAAAAAAAGCTGTTGAGTCAAGGCACTGAGCATATGCTAAATAAGCTGCATGGCCATTTGGGAATGCCTATTTTTCCCCCATTGTTTCCTGCTGTGTATTTTATACCTATTATAACATCAAGACTCCCTTCATCTACGGACTGTTATCATGAGATTTTTGAAAGGAAGAAGAGGAGAGCAGATTAATAAAATGTAATAAAACAAGAAATCAAGAAGCTTATGTGACACCAGTTGGCAGCGTGACGTGGTTTGCCACTTATGTTATTAGTACTGGGATTCATCACCACTACAAAGTATGTTCATTTACACCAATTATAGAGTGGCTAATAAAAAGTCTAACTCACCCCTAATTCCTCTAGAGTGGCTATAGGATGAATTTTTAACTATATTTAGGCCCCAAATACAGATGGAATGTGCATGAAAATGAACCCAGTTTTATGGACCGTCACCTGGGAGGAAATACCAGGACTTCTGGGGCTTTCTCTACTGAATGTTCACATATTTTATACCTCTTAAGTTGAAACAGATTGTCAAGATCAGAATTCTGCAATAGTCCTGTATTGTGCCTAAGTCCTATCTATAATGCTAAGTTTTATTGCTGCTTTTAATCTGCCTCTTTTAATATTCAATCACTACAGTTGGGTACATGTCTAGGTTGGATGGGGCCTTGGGCAACCTGATACAGTGGGTGGCATCTCTGCCCATGGCAGGGGGATTGGAGCTATATGATTTTATGGTCCTTTCCAACTCAAGACTTTCCATGATTCTCAGATAATAATTCTTAACTTGTTGGAATAATACACAAAGCATCTGATATTTTGTCCTACTGATCTGGTATTTTATATCTCCTTGGCAGCTGCTACAGCTCAGGAAAAAAAAAAAAAAGTTTGGCTTTTCTCATTTAGCCAAGCTTTTAAGACCTTCTAAGATGTGGATCTGACTTCAACTCAAGTGCTCTTGTGACCTGGGTTTGAGAACCATGTCAAACTCTCCCCATCTTTTCTGCCATAAAAGAAAATATTACTACCTCTACCTTGCATTCCTTCATAACAGCAAAACAGGTGTTAACAATATGAACTGATTTAGTGGTGGCTTTGTGGTTGGACACTTGTACCAACAATATATTACAGTATTTTAAAATACCAGTTATAGAGGGGTGGCTTTTCAGGAGTCTCAGACTTAATATGTTGATTTAAATATTGCTAAATTAGGATCAAAACTGCTTTGAGAGTTTTTTTCAGTATCAAATTTGCTCACTTCATAAATATAACATAATACAAAAAGTCTTTAGAAGGAAAAAATGTGAATGACATAAAAAGGAGTAATTCAATATCATGTTAACTCATTCTATATGATACCAGTTAATACTGCATCATGACAAAGACATGGTGTAAAGTATTCCCATATGATTTTATAACCATTAATACAAGAATTCCATATTTTATAATATCAACAAACCAGATGAACCTCATCCACTCAAAGTATGGAACAGTGAAAAGAACAAATGTCTTGTGAGGAGTGGAAATAAGAACAATGTGTCTGAGTTTAAACAGTGGAAACAAGTTGTGGACGTTGTGCATGAAGTAATTATTTCTGCAGTGGGGTTCTGTTGTTCCTGCATTTAGTTTATAAGCATGTCAGGGAACACAATCCAGGCATTTCAGAAAAAAAAGTCTGATTTATTTGACATGTAGAGAAAGTCAGATTTGAACACAAAGAATCCTTTTAAAAAAATCTTTTGGAAATGGAGGTTTTATTAGGAGAATAAAAGAGAGAAATATATTTAATTTAAAATATACAGTGTTTCTAGTCTGAAAGTATTCTGAGGTCTGCAAGCCTCAGATGGCTGTCTCAAAACAGTGTGATATCTGAAGCATAGTCAAGGGAATACCAAACCTTTTGAGGTTTGGGCAAATAATTGTGCCAATACCCCAAATATTCTCCATATGTCAGGGATATTTTTTTTCCCCCCACATGAATACCTATCTAAAATTGGCATTCAAGCAGAAAGACAAAAAAACATGTTGGGATGGAAATGAAAATAAAGGAGCCCATACTAAATAACACAAGTAGAGGAATCACCAAATGCACACACCCTGGTACCAAGGGCAGAAATCAAGACCCTGATAAAAGCACCAGCAATTTTGCAGGCAGTATTCAGAGTGGCAGGAGCTCACACTATGTTCCAGATCCTGGTCTTTTTTAAAACCTCAGTCACGGTTTTACTAAAGTTCAAAGAAAACTTCAATAAGGAATGTATATTTGGATGCTGAATTTAAACCATTAAAAAAAAAAAAGTATATCTGTAATTAGCTGAAAATTCAAACTTGTTAAAGACATCTAAGCTTGTTAAAGACATCTAAAATTTTGGGATCTCTCTGCACTGTTCTACCATTCTCTTTAACACACCATATTCTATGTCTTGCCCTGAGTTTTGGATCAAATTTCTCAAGTCTTATCCATACAAATGGACTCAGGTACCTAAGGCAGGACATTGGTTAACTGTTAGTGGTTTCCCACTTTCATTTCTTCTGTACTACACCATGTGAGTTGTGTAAAGAGATATGCTGCAAAGCAGCACACTTCGATTTTAGAGTTTCACGGCTCTCCTCAGCCCAGTTCTACCCTTTTGTGTCAGCCTGTGGCTCCTGTCACAGGCCAATCAAGATTCAGATAATAGGTGTTACTCTTTCTAAATATCCTGTAAACTGTCAGTCTAAACGAGAAATTGTCAGACCAAATCCAACGGAAATCTATGGGAAATAGCCTTGCAAAATGCACCTACTTTCTGAGGTTAATTTATTTAGAAAGCAAGACCTGAGAAGTCTTTTGCCTCATACTTTGAACCTCTACTGAAAAAAATCTAATATTTAATATTCTGTCTATCTATCGTATGCTCATTTTACATCACACAGAATTTGAATGAAAGAGGGGAACAATTTACAGAGCATTCACCAGAGCATGATGCAGCCTGATATAGCGTTTTTTAGTGTTCTCCTTTCACAAAATAGCAGGCTGTTTATCCTGAACAGAACATATTCAACAAGAAATGTTGAGAGTGCGTCCTCCTTGATGTCTGTCCAGGTATGTATTTTAACCTACACTGGTGATGAGGGCATTTAGTTAGGGTTGGGAGAACAGCTACAGATTTCTGGATGGTCAATCTACACATATGTAGCAATCAGACACTTTGATTTCATGAGAATTAACTGGATCTCCTTGAAGCTCTGAGCTACAAGTCATTGAAGGTTACTAAATATTTAAGAATCACTTCTGGAACAGTAAGTACCTGAGTCAGAAATGCTTGGATGATTAGACAAAATAGACAGAAAGTATCCCTGATATATTCTTGCACTTTGCCCCAAGTTCACTTTTAGTCAGCATCAGATGCAAAGTATAATGTCAGTTGAATGATTTGTTTGGTCTTTCTTGTAGTGCGATACACCACAGGCAAAATTTACAACACAGTTGTCCCACAAATTAATTCATAGGTGGGAGACAACCAGTTTTGGTCATTCTGGTGCCCTCCCAGTGGAGCTATATTGTTGTAAAGCTGCCAGAAAAGTTGTGTTGTGTTTGCCTCATTACCTCTTGTAGCTGTTTGGTCAGTAATTAGAGGTGTACCCAGGTTTGGCAGAGGGCTTCTCTTGGCCAGCTTGCAGAGCACAGTCACTCCTGCACCGGCTGAAATATACAGCTGGTGGCAGCACTACCGCCGAGCATTCCTTAGCTGAAGGGCTCCAGCTGCTTCTTGGAAAACATGACTGGAGTTGTGTACCATGGAAGGAAGGATGGTAGGGCTGCAATGCCTGAGCCCTGCAGGGCGTAAGTTTCAGACGTGTTTGCTCCATGCAAATGCCAGGTGTGGTTGAAACTGCACACAACTCCACCAAGGCTGCTAAGACACCTTTATGAATGTTGGAGGTGTTGGCATCAAGCAGTGTTTTGCTCTGAATTCCGCCTGAGTGCCTAACAGCACAGGTGGGTATTTTGACACCCTAAATTTGGGTGCTACTGTTCTTTGTGATAATGCATCTCTGCAAAACTGGGACCTGCAAGTCAAGATTTCATTAACACGTTGTTCCCTGAGTTCATCAGTCAAAATTAAGTGGTTTAACAGGCAGCAGTCCAGGATAAATAGGCGGCCTCGCAGTGAAGGCTTGTATGAACAGGACCTTTCTAGAGCACACAGAATTAGTGGTGATACAGTGTCAAAAACACTTTGGTTTGATGCATACAGCCAAAATTAGGACCTCTGCTATACCAAATCTGGATTTCTCTACACTCTGCTCTCCTTTTCCCAGGAACTATATCAGTTTCCTTTGGTGACTTGCATGGCAGGGACATGCTTTTAGAAAACCATTGATGTTATAAAGGAGGGAAATAATTCCATTCTGAAACTCATCTCTCATATAGGCACACAGAAGAAAAGGAAATTCATGTGTGTTTCAGGGATATTTAGATAGAAAACTGAGTTTTAACCCAGCTCAAATTAAGAGGATTCATTTTTGCAGAAAAATTACCCTCCAAATCACTGTCTGGAGTTGATGAGTGCATTAACCTGAACTGACAGGTTCCAGAGCCTTTTTTTGTTTTTTTCCCCCCCTCTTTTTTTTCCCCCTTTTTTTTTTTTAATATAATTATTTCCTGTCTATACCAGTCTTCCAGAAAAAAGAGAACTCAGTTCACTCATTTTCACCATTTCGAATATTTCAAATACAATGATATCTCTCTCTCTAACTATCAGGTTATATTGCCCAAGAGAATTTTAATTTCCCTGTTCTTTTTTTATGAAATTTTGTTGCTACAATGTCAAAGTGAGCAAAATTCATGGGATTAACAAAAGAACCTCTACCTGAAAGTCTGTAGATTGTTAGGCTTTTCTTCCTCACTCAGCTGTCAGTGTACAAGGATGAGCAAATATCTCTTGGTCAGAGTTCTAGACCAGTGTAGACATTTTCTATTAATCAATACAAAATTTTAAAAAGTAAAAACAAAACCAAAAACAATCAAAAAACCAAACAAACAAACAAAACCCAAACCAAGAAATCTCCAAAACAAGTACTGGTACTGCTATACAAGAGGAAGCTTTAAAGCAACCACGAAGACAGTTTAGTGTTCAGATGGGTGTACTATTTCACTGCTTGACAGAAGCTCACTTATTAGGTTTTTTTGTATTATCATTTCAGCTTAAAGCATGTGCATTCTCACCAAGTCCTTCCTTTTAGAAGACCAGTCCTTTATTCCTTCAACATTTGTTTGCTATGTCCTATATTACAGTAAACTAAACTTCTTTAGAACTTCCGCTGTGGCAAACTAGTAAGGCCCATATCTGTATTGTAAATTTTTCCTTGCTTTTCCTCTTATTTTTCAACCTTACTACAGATATTCTGAAAACATTCAGGAATTATGTAGGAGCATGGTGGGGGAATGTGGCCACAGAAGCTGTTGGAAACCCCTCTAACAACATAACAATGCAGGTACTTGACTGTTGATGCCCAGGGAACATTCCTCAAAATTGTTCAAACAATTAATGTGGTTTCTATAACCAGAAATATGTTGCAATTGAGAAAATATCTTTCAAATATTGACAGCAATAATCCAAGATATATGACCTTGCATATTAAGAAGCTTTAAATGTGAAAGAGTATAACCTAAAAACAGTTTAGTGTAACTTGAGAGCCTCCATGTGCAGCACAGGTCCTTTTCAAGATGTCACCTTTCTTTGAATGTGAAAGTATGACAGCAGGGTTCCCTACTTTGCACCCACAAATACATGTGATTTTTTTCTCTCTACTTAACTTGAGACATTTTGGTAAGTTCCTTATCCAAATACTAATAAATTTTTGCAGCTGTTTGGAGGTTCACCCAGTGTAGACTTAACTTTCAATTCCCACAGCAATGGAGGATTGATTTCATCAGAAACATTACATTTCTATTTCTCAAAATCCTTAATTCCCCATACTTTCCTTCCTAGTCCCAGCCCCTGGTAGACATCCCTAATTGTCCTACCTGAGTACAAGCAAATTTCCCACTTCCCACTGACGCTGTAACTGAGCTTTATGCTATCATTGGTAGCATACATCTGGATTTTTAGTTAAGCGTTCCAAGAATGAAGAATATTCTTGCCAGTCGGGTCAAACAAGTTGATGACTACACATCTCAAGTTACTAACCTGACCTGATGCTAACCTTCAGAAAAAAACCCAAAACAACACTCTTCTTCTCACTCTCAGAAACCTCAATAAGGTGTAGATTGTTTCTTTAAAGAGAGAATTAAATGTATGAGTTAACTCCATCCAGCTTGTTTTAATCTTCTACAATCTTCTGGTATATTATGAAGAAAGTAGAAGTAAAGCAGTTTTCACCCTGAAAGAAATAGTAATTTAATGTCTCTTCTATACAAATAAACAAATATTAGGAACTGCATGTTAAAATGACCCTTGGCCTTTTAGCTGTGGTGCTTACTAAAGAAAAAAATATTGCAATCCAATTCAGGATATGGTGCCAAGATTTGCAAAATTTTAACTTTAGTTTTTTCTTTTATAACAGGCTTTTTTAGTTGCTTGGAACAAACATATAGTCCAAATAGGCTTCAGAGCCATACATATTTAATAAGTAATAGAAGCTATATAGTCAAGCTATATACATAAATGTATATAGCTTGACTATTAAAATGGGGAAATTTCTGTATAAAGTAAGGAAAGGTGTTTTCCAACTGAGTCTGAAGAAACAAAACTGTACATATTATAATATCCATATTTTTCCCATAGACAACATTAGATCCATCATTCTTTTTTGAAGGGAAAGGCACAAATATGTTCCTCTATTTGTTGTGTTCTCCATTTAAGCTATTTTTTATTGCTAATAATATGTAAACTTTGAATAATATATATAAATTGGATACTTATGAACATCATGGTCATGGGCAAAACAGTACTTATGACTAACCAGTAGTCTCTTTCCAGCATTTCACCATTCCACTGGGGAATGAGAGATTTCTTTCCAAGACAACCATTACAAAAGCATTCTGTTTTTTCAACTTGAAGTAAAATATACTGTTTTGTTTTCATAAGACAAGTTAACACACTCCTAAAAAGAAAATAAAGCACTTGACATAACAAGCTTCAATCTTTCCTCTTTGGAAACAAAATCTTCCATTTTGTAGGGATTAGAATAACAAGTAGACAGTTGGCTGATGGTACAAACACACAATTTTCCATCATTCATATCGGAGTTCTCATTGAGTGTGAGTTTTAATGTCATTTAAATATTAAAGCGCTACTGAAACTAAGGTCAGAGGGCCCATGAGGTGAATTCCTCTAACCTTCTCCATATTGCAAAACATTAAATAAAACTATAGTATTCTCTATTGATTCCTGAAAATTAAAACCTTACAGTCCTGAGAAAACCAAGCTTTTATCTTAGTCTGCATTTAATTCCCTTGACTACTTTTGTGATATTTGCTGATATGTTCCATGGTCTGAAAAACATCAAAAATGTCCTACCAGTAGGTAATAATAGAGAAAATTCTCTTTTCAATTATTGATTTAGCAATCGAATCATAGGATTTCCCTTTAAAAAACTTGTGTGTGCGTTTGAAGCAAACATGACCCAACATTTCAGAAAACATAAAGGCCACCTGCCACTGCTTGGCCCCCATGAGAACACTCTTTCTGTAATGTACAGATACCTTGCTAGGGTCGAAAATGTTCCATATTTCTAGTTCCCCAAGCTGCTGGGTTATCAGCTATTCTGGACACAGACATTTCTCTAAATCGCTGTGCTGTAACACACTCACGTTTCATGGATCTACAGAGAAGGACGGCAAAAGAGTGAGCATATCCATCCAGATAAGGATCGTTAGGAAATGTGGTTTGAATCTACAAGCCCAAGGGAGGACTTCCCAGTTCATATATAACTGCTTTTATCAGCAGCAAATCTTTCGTTTTAAAGGTGACTCATTACACATCCAATTTCTCAAACAAGATTTTGCAAAATCTACCTTCAGGATAGGATTTTAGCCTGTACAATCAGGCTGAACAGAAGTATAAAAGATGACCTGGAAGTGGTCCTATATTCTCAACAAAGGGATTTAATCTTTTGTATATAAGGCTTAACTCTTCTTGGAGCCTACCTTTGAAGGCAAATGGAATACAGGGATGAATTGCAAAGTATAACTGAAACTTGAATGAAATTGCAGATTTAAAAAACCAACAAACATGGACATCCCTGAACACCTTACAGATAGCAACAGTAATTTGTTGATCCTTTTTTCTTACAGAGCTTATAAAGAGATTAAATAATGTTCCTATATTGCCAGATCAAAGGTATGCCTGAATTCTTAGGTCAGATTGTAAATCATGTACCAACTCATGGTTGCCCAATGTAAAATCAGTGCCTTTATATATTTTTTATTCTCTGACTTACTTTCACTATTTCTCTTTCTCCATCCTTACATCCAGTAGAGGGAACATAGTATTTATATGAGACATCTACATGAGCATGTGTGACACAGTTTTAAACTAGACAGCTGAGGAAACTCTGAGGACTGCCCTCACAAGAGCAAGGATTGTCCTTTAGCAGACGGTTAAAAGGAAAACTAGGTTTGAGAAAAATGTATTTGACATACTTCCTTCAAGCATTCCTGTTTCAAGTTCATTTATGCTACCAATAGCAAAATATGAAGTTCTTGCAAGTTATTGTATGGCGCTGCTGCATATATCAGTGACCAGACTCACTTGAGTAAAATTCATGGGATCATGGAATCATAGGCTATCCTCAGTTGGAAGGGGGTCATGAAGACCATCTAATTCCAGCTCCTGACCCTGCACAGCACCATCCCTAAGACTCCCACCATATGCCCAAGTACAAACACTTCTTGAGCTCTGTCAGGCTTGGTGCTGTGACCACTTCCTTGGGGAGCCTGTTCCAGTGTGCAACCATCCTCTGGGTGGAAGAATTTTTTTTTCCAATACGCAGCATAAGCCTCCCCTGACACAGTTTCATATCATTCCTTCAGGTCCTGTCGCTGATCACCAGACAGAGGACATCAGTGCCTGCCCCTGCACCTCCCTGTGTGAGGAAACTGTCTAGAGTGTTATGAGATTTCCCCTCAATCTCCTGCTACTTGCTTAAGTAAAATTACTCACTTTTTTTTGCAGCTCCAGGCACTAAATTTGAGAGCTTTGCAAGCTGTTCCTGCACAATTCATGAGTAGGAACAACGGTAATATGTGTGTTGAATAAATTGTTGCTGTAACTTATTTATCCAGTCCTTATTTTAAGCCTAGCTACAGTATACTGTCAGCACTCTGGCAATAAATAGCTTCCCCAAATAAAAGGCTTTTGTTGGAGTTTCACCTGCTCTTGTTGCATTTGCACACCTGGTAAGCCTCTAGACAAATATCCTAAATATTAAAAAAAAGAGAAAATGTAGCTCAGGTCAGCTGAATGAAAAAGCTGTAAAAGTCACTTCTTATGAAAAACATCTTAAAATATGGAATAATCTGTTACACAAAGACAAATGAACACTCAGATAAACCTAATAGGACTGTCCTTTCTATAATTGGAACTAATACACACAGCTTTGACATGAAAGTAGCATGTTTTCTCTCCTTCATTTTTGGAGCTAGAATTGCAGGTCTGATTTTTTTTTTTTTTTTTTTTTTCTGAATTTGTTCTTGTAATCAAAACATCTGCAATTAAGTTTTTTCATTTTGCTGATGCAGGAAGCAGCACTCTGGGCTGCATTCCTGAATTTCATTCTGTTCATTTTCTTATTTTAAAACAAAACATTTTGACTTCCCGTGCCACCTGTGGAGTTTTTACTGCATATTTAACCATTTTCAAATCTCTTTCCCACATACAGAACAGCCTCTATCCATTCTCCTCCAGGTTAGCTGCTCAGTGAGAACCTGTTCCACTGCTCTACCTTTTCTGCAGGTAAGGGGAATACCCAGAAAGGGGAAAATTTGGTTAAAAAGGTCTTACCACTCTCCCCACTAAAATAAACACTAGCTAAAACTCCCTAATACAAAGATGGATTTGTATGTTTATCAATGTGTATGGTCTTCTTATAAAAATAGATTTTAGTAATCTTTATAAAGGCTAAGAATTTAAAAGAATAATATTTAAAAATACAACAAATTTTATTTTGTGTCTTGTTTTATTTCCTTTGTTATTATTTTTTAAAGAATTAATTTTCATTTCTACTGACTACCTAAGGCTGGTTCTAAAGACAATATTACCATTTGAGATATGAATACAAATTAAATAAATATACATATATAACTTCTATATTTTCCTTAATTAGATCAAGATTAAAATAAAAAGTCTTTACTTCCATGTTTCTAGTCTATGGCTTCTTCTCTGACTTTCAGACTGCCAACCCAGTAATGGATGCATCTTAAGAAGCAATATACATATGTTTTTCATACACTTAACAATTTCCACACTTACTTAAAATAAATAGCTTATGAAATAAATGCAGATAACCTTTTTCTTTCCTCAGTATTTATTGTTATTTTTCCAGCTTCAAAGCAGGAATTGCAGGCAATTTAGTAAATAGAGTAAAGAACAAATATCTGAACTCACTATGTTTTTATATGTTTTGATTTCTTTTACTGAACTGCTGTTTTGTAACTGCTCACTGTGTGCTCTCCAAATGAATAACAGTCCAGCATCTCCTACAACAACTGAGTACTCTGCCCCTTTGTTTTTTTAAGTAGAAACATCCTCCAAATATCAAAGCTACTTTCACTGGAGGCACTAACTTTTTTCTTCAGCAATGTACATAACATATGGAAAAATACTGAGTGTAATAAACTGCTTGCTGGGACATCCTGTGAGTGAGACTGTAGCTTCATCACTGCACTGAAAACCTCCATCATTCTCCCGGGATTTCTTCTCCCTTGATTGTGCAGATCAAGGGCTTTTTTGGATGACACGGTAGTTTCTCTTTTGACCCATATATCTAGATTTCCTTGCCATAAAATCCACAAAGGACTCATAATCACCCAAGTCTAGTCCCAGTAGAAAACTGGGGTGCATCCAGGAGGTGCATCTGGACCCAGCCCTCCTGTGTTCTGTCATCAAGACGTGACTAAGTCATTTAGTGTGGTCTGTGCCGGATAGACTACCATATGCTTCAGTTCCCTTGAACACATCTCTTTTTTTAATGCCTGGAACATATATCCAGAGGGAATTCAAAGATTTTTGACATTTGTTCAGGATTTCTGGATGTCTGGCAACCTAATCAGAGCTGTAGTGGAGAAAATCTGGACATATCCACTCCACATGCGCGTATTGACTTTACAGTGCATTTGCAATGAGGCCAACCGATCCACTCTGCATGTGTTGCACAGATGGCCTGTGTGTATGCTGTAAATATGATGTAAAAATTACTGAGAAACACATGCACAGTGAGTCTGTAGCTTCCTGGAAGCCTTAGGCTCACTGCACTTACCCTTAATATGTAAATGCGTGACAAACCTGTTTGGGAAATCCTCCTCAGCATGAAAGAGGGATGTCCTGGGGTGGATGAAATATGGAAGTGAGTAGCAGGGTTACACCTTTGCACCATATCCTGGACATGATTCTGGACTTTGAGCAGGCAAAGGATATTTAGCTCACTGACAAACATACAATACACCTCCCTGGTTACCACATGGCACCACAATGTCTCTCAGCTTTTGGAGGAGCTCCAAAGGAGCTTCTGGGCCAATGTGTCTTGCTATGCTAAAATAGGTGAAGCAGGCAACGTGAAAGCATGACCAAGCTCAGACTATCCTGTGAGCAATTTAACCCAGAGGGTTCCGCAAATCGCACCAAAACCGGCCTCCCTGTCAGCAAGCTTGCACTACCCTCCCTGAGAGAGAAGATAAACGCTCACAAATGTTAAAAATACTTAGCAACCAGGAATGAGGAAACCACCATCTGGGAGAGATCAGAGGCAAAATCATCGCTCTGCTTTCACACGCAGCAAACAAGCACCCACAGAGAACAACAGTTTGGGGAAAACAGGTAGCATCAGAAAGAAGCAGCCTCAGGGAATGCTCTGCAGCTCTGGGCTGCCGCAATCAGAGGTAGGGGTAAAAGGAAGTGGAGGAGGAATGAAGAAGGAGGTAAACTGAAAACTTGGAGGGCTTTGTTTTGGAAATAAACTGAAAACAGCCTCAAAGAAATCAGAAATATTCCACAAAACAGTAGCACTGTGTAATTGTTAAGTGGTTAGTAGGGAGTAATGTTACAACCTCATAGGAGGGCAAGTTGTGTTAATCACAGGTTATTACCTGGCTGGTAATCACTCCTAAAAAACCCTGAAAATCAAGCAAGCCTAACTCATTAAATATTATTTAGCACTTCAAGTGCATCAGGAAAAAAAGATATGTCTTTCCCACTGTCAAGTTCAGGTTTACTAGCATTCAATTCTTCCCTGAAAAACCTAAGAAAAGGGAGTTTTTATTTCTTTGTTTTCATTACAGCCAAGAATCAGATACTTGCATGGGAAATTCAGTTTTCTTGTGACTTTTTTTTTTCTCCTTTGGCTCTTAAATTTCTAACCAATACTAACCTACAGAAAATGGTAAGCAAGTAAATCCTAAAACCTCAAGAACAAGAAGGCAAAGGGAGATTTAAAAATTAATAAAAACAACCAAAAAACCAACTAACCAAACAAAAAAATTCCAGAACAAAGAGAAAAAAAACCCCCGAACACTTATTTTTTAAAGTCCTTTTATTTGCAGTTTTTTAAGAGTCATTTAAATTACAGGAATGGCAATACTGCAAACCATATTTTCTCACATAATCTATGGAAGATAAAATAAAGAAGGTGGTTTATGTTTAATGAAAGTATACAGGAATAAAATGTTTAAATAAGTCTACAAAGGAATATCAGTGCAGGTCAAGAAAACACAGCAATATCTCAAATTTCGTATTTTCAGCTGTAGAATCCTTTGAGATTTTGTCATGTTGTGTAAAAGATACAAAAATCTAGATGTTGACAAACAATCTTCTTTTGTATGGTTTTCTGTCCTTAAGCTTAGAACACCTTGCCCAGCAGAGAAGGCAATACAATGCATGTTTCTAACTCCAAGGAAGGGCACTAAGCTGAGAAAACTGTGGTTGCAATGGCAGTTTGCTGGACCCTTTGAGAATTAGAATAATTTTCATCTAATCAAATTGAAACTAAACTTATCAAAGGGGTTGAACAGTAAAAGGTGTCATACTTGACTACAGAAACCAAACATGTTTTTCTAAATACAATTTGTATAAATGTGTATGCACAGATATGCATGTATATTCAGAAGTACCTATTCCCCAAATTATTTGCTGACTAAATACATTGCCTGGAAGATAAATTGAATAGGACTGGATTGTTTTGTCACTACTTAAATTTAATGTGGCTTTGCTATTTGTCTTCTGGGTAAAGCCTGGTGCACAGATTGTGACAGTTGGATGAATTTATTTTGCCTTAATTCTCTTATCTGGTTTGTTTTGGTTTTTGTTTGTTTATTGAGGGGTTTTTTTTGGTTTGGGTTTGGTTTGGGGTTTTTTTAACACAACAGGGAATTTGGGTCTAATTTTCTTGTATTGTTGCCAAAACTGTATCTGGAGAAAAAAAGATGTGTGCCAGGATTGTGATCCCATATTAGCAAAGTAGAATTGGAACTCATGGAGCAGGTAAGTGCCAAGGCAAACTAATAATTATCAGTTTAATTAATCTCCCTTCACATTTTCACAGACATATAATCATGAAGCAATATTACATTGTTTTTATGAGCTGTGGGTTATATTACAGAATCACTTGTTTTAAGATCCAGATGAATTAAAGCTTCTCTGCTAGCTACTAAGATCCAGATTTTATTCTTTCCTTTCCCGCTACCATCCTCTGCCAGAATGCCCTCAGATCAACAGAAAATGTCTCAAAACATAGTGAGTGATGGCTAAACACCAAAAGGTTTGCCAGTTGTGTTTAATTATGACTCTAATAGTTCAGTTGCTTTTCCAAACATGATTAGGATGTAGCCAAAGATCTTTTATATTGGTAAGCTCACAGTAACAAGCCCTTTGCAAGATTTCCAACAGTTACTTAAGAAATAGGCCTAAATCCAAGCCAGTGAAATCTGATGCTTGCATTTCACAGATTGGATTGGATTCTTACAGTCTCGTACAGTCCAGGGTTAAAAAATAAAATTAAATTATCATAGCTTTAGAATTTTGTATTTCTGCTCCTGATACTGGTCAATATAAGTGATATTAAAAGTACACAATGTCTTTTTATTGCACACAGGCAAATAGAGTTTAGGCTAGATTTAAAAAAAATCAAATAAAATGCATTTCTCTCTTTACTAGAGAGATTGCAAGTAAATAAAAGTCTTCAGTGAGGAAATAAGTACCATACCCTAAAGAAAATACGTTGTAATTTATTTAGAATTTCTATGCAGTTTTGTGCAAATTAATTAACTGCTCTGTAACCTGTTTTCTCTTAAATTTAAATAGGAGAGCTGGTTTTTTTGTCTTCAAAGGACACATCATATTGTAAAATCTTCCTATGATGTGAGATGACAGTCATTAAAATTAAAAATTAAAACATTAAACTTCTTATTAAACACATATGTTCTATTGACATAGGCAGAGTGGATCTAAAAATCAGTATATGTTTAGAGTACCACAAGCTACAGTGTAATAAAATGTAGAATTACTGATTATTAAATCCACTTGGGGTTTTTTTTTGTGATGAGTAAGGGAACAGAAAGTTTCTTTTAAGTTTCATAAAAACAAGGAAATTCACTGAGAAAAAAAGTGTACCCACTTCTAAAGAAGAGTTCAATTTTAACTTGAGCTAATACAAACAAGGAAATTTGCAATTGAAGCTGACTTCCAATATCTCTGCCCAACAGGATGCCTCCTGAACCACTTCCTTATTGTGCACCTATTGTGTCTTGGAAGGCAGCTGGCCTGTGAATTTCCTTATTATTAGTTTTATGTCCCACTGTTAATTCTCTTATTCTATTATGATGATTTTTAGCTATTGCATTTAATTTCCTCTTTTCATGGCTCAGGAATGACCCCAGAAGGATAAACTACCCCCAGCCATGCAGACACACTGAGACTCAGTTATCCTCTGATGAGTTAATGTGGCACTGGCCTATTGACAGTTAAATGGAAAAGAGAGATTCATTACAGCTCTACTTCTATTTACTGATCCTTTCAAACCTTTTGAAGAAAAAGATCTGAAAAATCTGAAATTTCTCACCCTCAGCAAGACATTTGCAGGAAAAAAAATCACTTGGTCTTTTATAGCAGTATTTATTATCAGTTACAAAAATGTTTATTTAAGTACTTTTTATAAAAACATTCAATTTGTTTGGGTTTTTTATTCAAACCCTGATCCCACTACCTTTGATTTAAAACTCTCTACACAATTAATTCTTTAGTTTATATTCACTTCAGCAATGGCTTCTGTTTTGGTTGAATTGGCTGGACAACTGCATGGCCAGACCCTCACCAGCTTCCTTGACTCATTTCTGTGCACCTTGCAGTGAACCAAGATTAGAGCGCTCATTTAGTCCTCTGTCATTACCATATCCAAGCCTGTCAAGGGATTACCCCAGATGCTGGATCAGCCTGTCATTAACAAAAGTGAATGGAATACACAGTCAGTGGTGGGGTTAAGTCCATGTCTTGAGGAAAAGGGACACACAAGCCTGGAGCAGGACACACCTCTCTGTGAAGGGGAACGTTGTTTCTGCTCAGATAGGCCTGATTCCTGCCTTGCTTTGATGGTTCCTTGCTATTGAAATTGAGAGTCAGTTGAAAAGCCTGATAAGCAACACATGTCCAAGAGTGCTTTCAAATTTTTTTTATGCTTTCCTAGGCAGACAGTTTTGCTTTCACCACTGTGGTTGCTCAGTGAGAATTACATCCATGGGTATCTGAAGTAAAGAAACCTACATATCACAGAGAGTGTTCAGGTAAAAACTGGAAATCATGCAGGATTCAGCTTAGACTTGACAGGTTTGGAATGGGTAGTGCCATAACAGACAAAACACTTGAAAGTGCTCTAAACAGACATGTGAAGATTATCACTGCCCATGCTTTGGCATTATCATCCATAATTATCATGGATTCATAGTAGCAATGATGTGAGTTTATCTTCCAGTGTAAGAGAATCTGCCCAGCTTGTGCTACCACCTGCACTACCATAAGAATTTGTGGCTATTAGTCCTACTTCACAGACAAAGTGGATTATTTTTGTTATGCCTTTGTGTTTTATTTCAGTAAGTTATTTAACTATACAGTGCAAATGGGAGAATGAGTTTATAGCCTTGTAGGTTTTTGGGGTTTTTTTTACAGACAGGATCTGGGCATTGCTCCAATTAATATTTGATTTGTTTTCTGCAAAGCATACACTTTCAGCAGAAGAGTGTGAAAGAGTCCTTCTTTATATAGACATTAGCTTAAAGGGGTTAAAGCATCTGTCAAAAGAGATACTTAGATAAAAATCCTCTATCAGGCAAAGGAATAAAAATTTCAACATGAATATCTTTCATCCTGAATCTCAGGATTGCTGAAGGACTAGAGAGTCAGAGGGACTCCATCAATGTCTCCATTTTCTTTCACAAAAAAAAGAAGGCCACATTAAAGTATGCAAAGGCACACTTTATACATGTATAAAATGGCACCCAGCTGCAGCTCAAGTCTTCTGAATTTCCTATCAGCTACCTTAGGTTGCTTCATATTTCACTATGGATTTTGTGATTTGAGTTCGCAAGAGTTTGAATTGTAACATGCAGTTTGGATAGAGCAAGATATAATTCCAGTAGGTAGCAGGATTTCTAAGTATTAGTCATTCTAATATCAAAATCCTTTTGTGAGTTTAGCCCAAAGGATTATTCTTACATTTAAGAGGTACAGATTCATGAAGGACAGATCCGGTTGAATATCTTAAAGGATTTAAATAACTACTGTTTATAAAAGTGGGCAAAGTGAATTCAAATTTCATCAATTTCTGCTAACTTCTCAATGTGCCAAGGCAGTATATTTTTTTGTGTTATGCAAATTTCAAAGCCAAGATCTTTTTCTGGAATCTATGTTTGCTTACAGTCTTATATAGCATACATAAGAAGCAATGCTGTGGTGAGGTACTTTATGGCAGGACAAAACATATTTTCAGCAGAATACTTACAGAGAGCATGATGTTTCTAGTAGGGGAAAGTTCCATATGAGAGGAATTAGTTGTTATGAATTTTAATCTCAATAAAACAAAATCTTTTCTCCAATATTTGATAGCATTTTGCTCACTTGAGACATATCTCTTTTTTTTCTCCCTACTTTAATATAGTATTTGGCAACTACTGCTTTCTTACAGTCTTTGTTTTAGTACCCTAAGATACCCTGTAAGTATTCCTCCATATTAGCTTCCTTTTGGATTGAAAGCTGCCATTTCTCCATCACAAAAATATTTCAATATGCATACAGTATCTCTCACCCAGTAATACCAATAATTACTTTGGAAGGCAACTTTACTCATGGCTACAGTACACTGAGTAGTTTAACAGTAGTTAACAGTAGTTTAACAGTACACTGAGACATCTTCTGAGCCTGTGGAAAATTAATCTTCTCTGTGTTTGCAATCTTATTATCTTCAATCCTATCACTGTACAAGAGACTAGAATTATGCAGGCAGGAGCTAGATCATATAAGTATGCATATATATGTGTATATTCCTGAACAATGTTGTGGGCAGGTATATATAATATGCATACTACATTATCCTCTTTTCTGAACCCACAGATAAATATTTTAGTACAAAAGGAATAGGAGCTTTCTTTACTTACAGTCATTAGTACATTGAAGACCAAGTACACATATATGCAAAGCATAATTTTTTTACAAGTTTCAGTACTTTTAAGGTCAGTCTGGTAAATAAGACACAATGGGGAGAGAAGTGAGATTGAACACTACCAACCATTATATAACTTTCCCAAAAGCCTGGAACATATCTTGAGGAATTTAAGTAATTAGATTGCACACACACCATATATATATATAATAAAAACTCTAGTTAATGATAATGGAAAGAAAAAAGGAAATGCCAAATATTTGATGATTTCTTCTCATTGGGCTTTTTTTTTTTCCTCTTACAAGTAGCAAAACTGAACTCTGAGAATAAAGTATTAACGTAAGATGTGGCTGGGATTAAATTTACGTATATATACTCAATTCATCTTTTAAGAATGATTCATCACATTCTGACAATTTCTCAGAAAATTCTGGAGTGCCAGCATTCCAGCACAAAATAGAGAGAGAAACTGTTGCTTTCTAGATAATAGCTAGAAATAAAAAGTCTGATGTAAATGTAACAAATTAAATTTGTTCAAATCTAAAATGCCCTTTTTGAAGAAGAAGAAGGTCACATTAAGGCAATCATAATGTTTTGATAGTTACTATTTAGGTCTGTCTTGCTCAGTGTACTTGTAGATTCATCCAAATAGCTTTTAAGTCACTGAGGAAAGGACATTTATTTCTGCCTTGACAGTTGTATCTGGCAGTGGATACTTGCTTTGTTGTACTGTAAAGTACAGCATGAAATACAGGGACACAAAATGTTGCACAGGCATCAACAGAGAGTTAGTTTATACTACAGGCCATCTGCCTGCATAAGAGGATCACTCCATTCAATAAAAGTGTAATTTTCTTCATATGATCATATGCTCCTGTCCAAGCTCCTTGATCTTCCTTCATTCCTTTTTTTCTCAAAAAAAATCCCAAAAAAAACAAAATATCAAACCATCCAACAAAACAAAAATAATAGTATTAATACAAACAAACAAAGGAAAAAAACCTTACATAAAATAAGTGATCCCTGAAAGGGATTGTCCACTCCAAAACTGTACATGAATAAATATTTTCACAGATTTATTTCCTGGCTCCTAGCACTTACTGTATAATATTCCTTTATGGTGTGATCATGAAGACTTGTGAAATAGCTTCTCTGTAATACTTCAAAGGGCCAGAATCTGTGTGGCCCACTTCTATGTTTCCTCATATTATTGGCCAGGATGTATAACCAGACAGAAACTGGCCTCAAATCTAAAGCACTGCATTAGCATGTAGTCTATATAGTCCCATGGGACTCTGAGTGTTAATGTGTCAGTCACAGCAGAGAACACTCAGAGATCCTTAAGAGCATTTATTCAGAGAACTCTTATTTCTGTGGATTTAGGCATGAATTAATATATTTTCAATATCAAGAGATTAATTCAAAAAGCCAAAAAAGAGTGATAAAAATTTCCCAAATTCTCATCTGAACATGTCAGGAAGCAAGGCACAAAAAAAGACCTGAGCAGAAAAAAGGGTTATCATGGCATTTTATACTTACATATAAAATCAGAGCACTGCAAGTCAGAAATTTTACTTGTTAATTCAGATGAAACCTGACAGCTCAGTGAAAACCCAAAGATGAATAAATACTCCAAGATCAATACCTAAATCCATTACAGAGAGTTCACAGAGCTGCAGCTCAGCAAAGAGCTTTCTGTGTTCCCACACCTGCACAGCTTCTTGTCTCATGGATCATGCCAGCTTCAATATTGACTGCCTGCCTGTTCCTCCTCAGGGAACACCCTCCCTTTCACTAAAATGCACCGTAGGAACACCATAAAGTCAACATCCAGCTGTTGCAAAGAGAAGGGGTCCATCCTCTTACCGTGTCTGTTCCCTTCACCACAAATTGCAGATGAAACTTTTGGCAGCATGAAAAGAATTTGCTAATCTGAAAGTTATAGAAACTTTGTGGAGCAAACTTAATAAATGGATTAATCTTATACAAGGAAAACCTTAGCAAAGGAGATGGTGGTGCTCAGTTACAGGTTGGATTCAAAGATCTCAGTGGTCTTTCCCAACCTAATTTTTTGGGGGTTATTCTGTGATCTCTGCATGGTACTTGAGGTACCTCAAGTCTGATAGGCTTTATCAGGTCATGTTCAACATCATCTTAGTGCTCTTACAAGGCCATGTGTATCTGGGTGTGCTGCAAATCGGTGTCAGTGAAATTTTCTATCTTTGAAAGCATGTCCTGAATTTTTATCCCATTTTTTTCAACTTAACAATTCTTTGATGCAGAGGCAACAAGTCAGAAAAAGTACAGTCCTTGTACTTTGGGAAAGTTTGGATATATCTATAGAATTTGTACCCTGAGGCAGAACATTTGTAATGTTCTATAATAGCCTCTATAATAGGTGAACAAATCAAAGTGTCTTCTGATCCAGAGGTGTAAATGTTTATGGTTCAAATTTACTGTGCGTAGAATTACATGCAGAAAAAATCTTATTTACTTATTAATTCTTTAAAAACTGTAACTTTTTTTTCTGGAAATAATCCAGTTCCATATAAGGCATAATGCAAGGGAAAAAGAAACAAACAAAGACACCCCC